>JADLZN010010265.1:0-44042 GCA_018155175.1 Sinocyclocheilus anophthalmus | reverse complement strand
TTTTTTTTTTTATGTCAGATATGTTGACCCAGAAAAAAGGCGGGGACAATAGAGAGAGAAACAAACCAAAAATTTAAAGTTTAAGGCAATGATCCCTCAAATGAGTTGTTACAGTTTCAACCCGGCACACTTGATGTGGTAATTTTTTGAAAAAAAATAGGGAAGACGTTAAGAACAAAAGTATTTCTTTGCTGATTACCATCTGGCATGTTAACGGGCTCTAACATAACATGTGGTTTAGTTAAAATTTTAAATGAAAATTTTTTTTTTTTTTTACAAAAATACCCGTAGACACACAATTTGTGTATTTTTAGCTTCAGTCCTATAAAAATGTGAAAATGATGATAAATGTTACATTTGTTAAATTGTTATCAGGGGCACATGAGCAGTAGGTACCTGTTTGTTTTATAACAATTTCTGTGTAAAATCCTTTTTAAAACAATCCTATTTTGTCCGTTATTACGGGGTTGAGAAAAAAAGGTGTCTAAAGCTGAAGAAAACTGAAAATAATAAAAGGTCTTTAATGCCTGAGGTGGGAAAATATTATTTTTGGAAGTTTGATATGTGCCTAATGATGTGGGGTATTTAGAAGTTGAATGACATGTAGTTGAAAAACATATTCCAAGGTGAAATGTTACCGAATCCCAGGAAGGACCCATTTATCATTATACATATATTATATATATATAATTATATATCATTTTAATTACAAAAACGGCATTATTAAATTCATCCGAAAATTTGAGGAGATGACAGCATTGATTATGATAGATAGACAGACAGACCGAAAGACAGAGAGACAGACGCCAGACAGACGACAGATAGACAGACAGAGACAGACAGACAGAGAGACAGACAGACAGACAGACAGACAGACAGACAGACAGACAGACAGACAGACAGACAGAGAGACAGACAGACAGACAGACAGACAGACAGACAGACAGACGACAGACAGGACCGATAGAAGACAGACAGACAGACCGACAGCAGACAGAGAGATAGACAGGACAGACAGACAGGTAGATAGATAGACAGATAGATAGACAGGTAGACAGACAGATAGATAGATATAGACCAGAGGGCTTCCTTCTTACATCATTTAAATGGACGTGGCGTGTAATGTTAGAAAACACCAGAAAACCAAAAGGCTGGGTTCTCAAGTTAATGTAGGCTATTATTTTACACAGTATATACATTTTATAATGTTTCAGTGAACACAAAAGTTAGAAAACTGCACCACTCGCGAGCAGAAATCGAGCTGACCTGAGCTTCAAATGTAACAAATACTTTAATTTAAGAAAAGCGTTTCGTTCTACTTATAAGGATATTATTATAATAAAGAGGTTTCTAACTCCAGGGATTGTGTCGCGACCGTCGTCTGGTATTTAGAAATACGAAATGAAGAAGCCAAAAATGGTCGCTAGAGGTTCTATGTGGGGTTCCCTTTCGTGGAACTTCGAACTGCGTCCTCTAGGGGTCGCTATGGGGAACGCCTCGTCGTGACCCGTGTCTGAAGCCTACATTGAAAAAACACCAACTTGTTTGGCCGGCGACAGCCATGACGTCACTACCGTCGCAACTAGTACAAAATAGGCGCCGGTAGCGCACATCATCACTTTCTTCGTCTTCACTGACCGTTCTGTTTGAAGCGTGCATTCCAAAAGCAAAGTAAGACTATTTCTTTTCCTACTATGGCGAGCACTAGCGGAGCTTTTAGAAAGTGTGTGCATCCGTGCCAGCGCTATTTGACACCAGATGACACACACGATTTATGTGTTGTTTGTTTGGGCGAGGAGCCCGCACGCGATGTCCTCGAGGGGGCAAACTGCGTTAACTGTGAGCGTTTTTCGATAAAAAAGCTCCGCTCTCGTTTGTCTCTCTTCTCGAGTGGAGAGGGACAACCATCGGTTTCCCGCGGCTAGGGGACCCGCTGCTGCTGAGGCACGGAGGAGAATGAGCTCGTGGGGATCTCAGGTGGACCTAGCCGATGAGGCTGAAGGGGGGTTCCCCTCTTCCGCACATCGGTGTAGGGCGAGAGACAGCCACTGGACGATGACATCCTCTCTCTAATATCATCTGATCCATGGGTCAGTGCTAAGTTGGGCCCAGCCCAACAAGAGCAGAAAAATGGATGTGGAGAGTGAAGAAGCTGAGGCTGAGCTTTCCCAATCCACCTGCCCTGCGTATGATGAGCTGTTAGAGGTGATGAATCGGGCCATGGCAAGGCTCGAATTACCGTGGAAACGAGCAAAGGAGGTGACGTCGCGAGTCGCCCTGAAGAACGGTATCCTCCGGCCATACACCTCCAGCTTCAAGTGAGCCTTCCTTCCTTCCTGATCTCCATACTGAGATCGGGAAGGAATGGGAGAGGCCGTTTTCCTCACGCGTATACCGGTTTCAGCATACGAGTTATGCGAATATCGAGTCAATGCGCGAAAGCGGCTATGGGATGATGCCCCCTGTGGAAGAGACGCTAGCCAGCTATCTCTCTCTGGGGGAGACGTCATCCCTCAAAACTCCCTCCTTGCCATCCGTGCCCCTTCAAGCCACATCTCGCACGAACGGCAAGGCGTACGCAGCGGCAGGTCAGGCTGTGGCCTCGTTGCACACCATGGCGGTGCTTCAGGGCCTATCAGGCTGACCTGCTGAAGGACCTGGATGAGGGGCCGGGCCTTTCCTCTGCCGGAACGGCTGAGCTGCGGCGCACCACAGACTTGGACCTCCGGGCTACTAAGCAGGCAGCCTCGGCCATGGGCAGAGCGATGGCTGCTATGGTGGTGACGGAGCGGCAGTTGTGGATGAATTTGGCGGACATCGGGAAGAAAGAAAGGGGCTTTCTTCTCGATGCCCCGGTGTCGCCCTCTGAACTGTTTGGCACCTCCGTTGAGACGGTGGTCGACAAGTTCAGGAACACTCAGCAGCATTCAAATCCTTCATACCACGAAGGCCCAGGCCTGAGCCCGAACAAACCAGGGGTCCTAGACCGTCTCAGTTTGAGGATCAGAGACTGACTCAGAAGGCTAGTGTCGCGGCTCGCGCTCCTCCCCAGCCTGTGGGTAGGGGTAGGAAGTTCGGGGGTCAAGGGGAGGCAGGCGAAACCCGAGGGGTGAGACCTGGGCAAGGCGCCAGCGCTTTTCCTCTGGGTCAAAGTAATACTTAGGTATTCATTCTCTCCCGCAGGGGGTGCAACATCTACCTTGTCCTCCCCTTTTTCCAATTCCCCTTTATGACCACCATCTTCAGCTGACCGAGGTTAGCTGTAAAACCTTTTCAAACAGTCTCCTACTGGGCCCATGATGTTGCTGGTGGTTCTATGGCTAGATCATAGTAACAGCATGACTGATGGCCCAGTCAAAAAATCCCCGAACAGAGCCCCGGCAATAAGGCTCGTGGGGGGTGAGTATGATCCATAGGTCATGAGAGTGTATACTAATGAGAGACTGAGGTGGTCATGTGTAATATATGTAAAGTCACCTGCAGCGGATGATCCGGTCAGAAAGATCCTCGGAGCAGAGCTCCAGCTCAGAGGTCATGGGGGTGAGTACGATCCAAATATCATGATATCTGTATATCGAGGACAGACCGAGATGGATGTGTGTGTGTATCCTTCTATAGTTCCATTTGCAGCGTTTCCTGGAACCTGTACGTTCTGTCCCTTGCTAGACTTCCTCGGTGAGGTGCCGTTGCTGGGCTCAGAAACCAGGTGCTCTACTTGCAGTAGGCGTATCACTCGTCGACATATATCCAGACGGTAAGAAAAGCCGGGCTACGGCTTCATACCTCCTGGATCATGCGGACGAATACGGGCTCTTGCGGGAGCCTTCGTGAAAATCGGGCCCCCGGTGCTACGCTGCAAGGCACCTGGACTGGGCTACAGTGCCTGGTCGCCCCGAGGGGCTTCCTGTCCACCGGCGTAGTCCTTCTTGCTGAGGCAACGAATGGGAGGTACGGGGGCATCACCAGGATCGTCCTGTGTAAGCTGTCCTAGGCAGGGCTCCCATCACTACTGAGATGTGCGAGCCGGCCTCTTCCAGCTGGCCGATATGGTCGGGTATCCATGAACTTAAATTCCAGATAATATGATAAGTGTCCACATGAAGCAGGCTTTGCAAAGAAAAGATCTCCAAATGCCACGTGAGTGGGGATGTGCACGTGAAGCTGTGCGCATTTCTTTAAAATCCACATAGCTGGTAGATGGGCACGTTTGCTTTGCCCATTCTTCTAAAATTCCACTTAGGTGGTAAATGGTCACGGGATTCTTTGCCCATTTCTCTAAAAACCTGTGAAGGTAAGGGTTATGCGTGCTGTCTTCGTTCCCTTTGTTTAAAGTGGAGTAACACCCCGGTACCCTGGGTGCCACTCAAATAGTGTGTCTTGCCGACCCACCCTGGAGACAGCACTCCCCTCACCTCAGAGGAGGGTGCTGGAGCTGAGAGTCAGACGTGAGCCGGAAGAGACGGTGCTCCGGGTAAGCATGGCCGGCCCATTAAGTGACTCGAAGGGGAACAGTGACGTAAGAACCCTAGGAGAGTGCTCTTTGGAGACCTTCTAAAATCCAGATCCCGCGCGGAGTGGTAAGTGTGACGTTATCCTTGCCGTTTTCTAAATCCAAGTAAGTGGTGGCCCCGGCCCCCGCGGCCCCACACGTAAACGATTGATTGCCACCCGTCTTAAATTCCACCTAGGTGGTAGGTGTGCATGTTATGCTTTGCCACTTCTCTAAAATCACACGAAAGTGGTAGGTGCGCACGTTCATCTTTGCCCACCTCTCTAAAAATCCTATGTAGAGATCTGGGTGTATTCTGAGGGTGTAGACGCCGTTCTGTACTTCCGTTCCCTGTTTCGGGGCGGAGGAAGAAGTAGTGTCGAGGCTCAGATAAGGCTTGCAATGCGGCGCCCTGGGTGCACTCTCACATATCACACGGGTGTGCGGTGGCCTATCAAAAATCAGATAATCTAGTACGCACTCAGGAAAACTAGGCAACTGGACCGCCCCGAGGAAAGGTGAATCCTCGCTCCATGCGGCTGTCCTCGTGGTAGATAATGTTGTGGTAGGCACTGCCGCCCCGTCTCAGGAAAGGTCACCCAGCGGACAAATGCGGGACGGACCAAGATACTGTCCCCATCAGCTGAGGAATAACAACACGGTTACACTGGTAAATGTGCCTCTTTCATGAGAGGCTTGAGCTTGCTGTCTTCCAGAAAGACCTCGTACCAGCTGCATCAGAAGGTTTGGGCCGTCCTCCGCCTCCCTGATGCACTGGCGATGTGGCTAGCCGTTTTAACGAGGCTGCGGTTGGGGCCCCCCCCCAGCACTCATCGGTGAGAGGGGGAGTTGAGCGCCAACAGATACAGAATGAGCTAACTGCAAGCGGGGAAACCCACGGCACGTAGTAGATTAGGCGGTCGTGGGAGCCCTCACCGGGCATTGGGGCTGATGAGGACCAGGCGTGGGGTCCCACGCCGAGATTGTTGCTAGCTGGTTCCGCTAGATGGAACGTGCTGCGGGTCGAGTCCCCTCCTCGGTGAGAACTGGGCGTGTTGCTCCACCAGCTGATAACTGCTAGCTGTTCCACCAATGGAACGTGCTGTAGGTCAAGCTCCCGCTGAATGGATGTCTGCTCCCTCAGCTACAAGTTCGCGGCTAGCCACGCCAGCGTGATAGCCGTAGGTCAGACTGATGACTACTCAGAGCTCCATCTATAGGCTGCCCTCCAGACGTGCCACGAGAACCCCCTAGAACGGTAGTATCCATCTACATATGGACATTCTAAAATCCACATGGTGGTAAGTGGGCACGGTATCTTTGCCAACTTTTCTAAAATTCCACGAAAGTGGTAAGTGAGCACATTCTACTTTGCCCACTTCTCTAAAATACTATATGGTAAGAGTTACGCGCACAGATTCGTTCTCTTTTTCTGAGTGGTCTAAAAACCCCGGTTCCGCCTGGGACCCACTCATCATGGTATCCCCGAATACCTGCTCTGACAGAGTGTTTCCACTAGAGGCCTCTTGAGACAGGCCCTTCTGTAAGTGAGGTAGCCCTGAGTGACAGGCCAAGACCAGTAATTGATCCAATAAGTAGGCTCTTGGTCGTATTCCCGTAAAGGAATCCTTCATGATTCTAGGGCCCTGGCGCCACCTCAGAGGAGGCTTTTTATGGCACAGCTGGTACGGGGGCCCCTGCCGTCCCGCAGTTATGGGCACCGAGCCAGCCGCCCTCATTACAACGGAGGTTAATCTCGAGAGACTGATTCCAGTGGTAGACTACTGGTAGCCTGGGTCGGCTACCAATCTTGTCCCAGTGGGACCTCACACTGTGTGGCTCTAGTAGTGTCCCTTGGCAGCCTAGGCTTCTGGCTGTAGGGAGTAATGTCACTGACAGCCGGCTAAGTCCAGGACAGGGGCAACTACCAGGTAGCGATATGGTGTAGTTGTACTTAGTGGCTCGCCATGGTTTCTGGACTTGCCACTCCACAGACATAGCGAGGAAGAGCAGATATCGAAGTTCAACGAAAGGGAACGCTAGGAGAGGTTAACTTATGTAAACCATGGGTTCCCTGAGGGGAACGAGCGACTGCGGGCACCATCTAAGCTGCTTTATGAGGCACATGCTCACACGACAGATAGGCCGGACGACGCTATTGGATCGTTACTAGGTGGCGCCCGGAGGAAGTGACGATCTTCACACCAACGGCGGACTAACGCTCGGGTGGAACCAGGAGTGCCCCAAACTAGACAAGTTGGCGTCTTCAGTGTAGTTGGGTTCTCAATGTAGGCCGACTTCAGGACACGGGCACGACGAGGCGTTCCCATAAGAGCGGACCAGAGAGAGCTAGGGTAGAGGACGCCGTGTCTCGTTCCCCTCAGGGAACCATGGTTACATAAGTAACCCGAGACGTTTTCTCGGGTTTATCGTCCAATCACTTGCGTTAGAAATAGTTTCTTATTTGATTAAATTATATATTTTTCATCGTTCACATTTATGAAACTACTTCAGTCCTGTTTCTTTTATGCTTATAGTAATCGATATTCGCTGACACAGACATGACCATCCATTTGACTGGATTTCTGATTAGTGCAAAACGTTCTCTAAATTACCTGGGAATGTTCTAGCACTCTATGGATCGACATTTTCATCCGTTTAGGAACATTCTGCTGTGTAATAGGCGGAACTCTGCTGGCGTTCTCCATCTCTGAGTCTGAACGCTTCAGCGGCCGCGCGACGTGATTGGCTGCGGCGCTCGTTTCATGTTCTTGAGATTCTGGAGGTTCTGGACTGTTCTCAGGAAGAGTCTTAAAGCGCATTACAGCACACTTCTGCCTTCTGCTGCAGACATCGCGCGCGTCTCGAGCTGCGACACCACAGGTGATTGACAGACTCAGCGTTTCTGCTGAGCATTATGATCAATAGTGTTATTATGCGTTTAAAGTTAAAGATTTTAAAATATATATATATAAACAAACTATTGCACAGTTGCTAATATTAGAATACTAAGACGTATTAATATGCTTTGAGTTTGATGCTGTTCAGGTTGGTTTTTTTAGCAACTTAACGTTACAGTTTACTCAACAGTCAAAATACTGTCATCATTTATTCATCCTCATGTTGCCCCTAAGCTATGACTTTCTTTTTTTGTCGTAAATCATAAAGTGATGTTGGGCGGAATGTTAGGGAATGACAAACGCTGTAATTCCGCTAACATTTCCAACACGAGTGAGGAAATTACAAAACTGTCATATTTTAGTAGCGCTAGCTAAATGCTATTTTAATATTTTTAAGTGCATTCGATCTGCATTCTGAACCAGCGATAATATGGGATGTTCTCGAACGTTAATAATTAATTAACTAACGTTAATGCCATTTGAGTGTTGTGCGCGGGCTTGATTAGGGGTTATGGAATGTTCTAGCAGCAGATGATTCCAGAATAAGACACTCGCAGTTTTTCCAATACAGGAATGCTTACGGAAATCACAAATGTTGCATAATAGTTTGGAGCAAACGATAGGAAACTGAACCTTAACTTTCCCTCAGAGGCAGTCAATTATCTTTAAAGGGTTAGTTCACTTAAAATGAATATTTTGTCGTTTTACTCAGCTGGCATTCTTTCTGACTTTTATTCTCCACAGAAGAAAGTCATATAGGTTTGGAACGACATTAGTAAATGATGACATGTTTTGTCATGGTTTTATTTATAAACATATAATCACTAATTAAACCTAAGGAATGATAAAGCTGTTGTGAAGTGCTTTCCTCAGCTCTGTTTGAAAGAGCATTTTTTAACACAGTGACAGCTGATCCGCTCTGTGGTCCATGTAGGCTACAGGATCAGCTGATGTCTACTGTGCCAATAAAGCTTCTGAGTAAACAGCCCTATAGTGTAAACAAAGAATTGAGCTATGAATAGAATATCAAACAAACATACATCCCTTATTTGGAAGGCTTGGGTTGAATGCTTAAAATATATTCCATCATGAATATTAACCACTGCCATGCGTGTTTGCTGCCAGCAGAAACCATGTCAAAGGGACCAGCAGTTGGCATTGATCTGGGCACCACCTACTCCTGCGTAGGGGTCTTTCAGCATGGCAAAGTTGAAATCATTGCCAATGACCAGGGTAACAGGACCACACCAAGTTATGTAGCATTCACAGACACAGAGAGGCTGATTGGAGATGCTGCCAAAAATCAAGTAGCAATGAATCCCACCAATACAGTGTTTGGTAAGCAGCTTTATGCATGATATAATTTTGAGATTTTTAACCCTCTGGGGTCTGAGGGTGTTTTGGGCCCTGGAGAAGTTTTGACATGTCCTGACATTTGTGCTTTTTTCAGTTGCTAATAAACATTTTAATGACTAAGTTTAGTAGCACCATAATCAGCACAAACTTGGCTACAATAATATGTGAGCAGCATGTATGTATGTGATTGTGTTTTTGAGAAAACAACGTTTATGCGTGCTTAGTGAAAAACTAAAATTTTAAAGTCACTGAAATAAGGCCATAAAACACATACAGAACATTTGTTCACAGGACTATTGAGAACAGATCTTGAAGTCTAGAGTTTTTGCATCAGAATGATGTGAAAATCATCTTGTTTACTCACTCACAGAAAACAATATATTGATTTAAATTTTCTAAGACACTTTTTGTGTAGAAAAAGTATATGAAAGGGGCCGTTAATGGTCATTCATAATGCTGTGATTCACACCTGAGAAGACAAAGCCCTGCATAATGAGCTGCATAATGAGCTGTCAGGTGTGTGACTGAGAGGGAATTGCTACAAGAAAGAATGAGGAAAAAGAAATGTATCTATTTTTTTGTTTGTAGTTTATTTAGAATATATATAACTATCACATCATTTTGGGAGTGTGTGCATCACATGGTCTTAGCTGTGGTCCAGGCTCTTGTGCAGGCAGGAATCTCAGAGCCTGTGGAACATGTCAACGTCAGTCTCTGGTTTCCATGACCAAGTGGGCTGCTTATTTGCTTTGGCTCTCTTTGCAACAGGTTCTTTTGCACTGTTATTCTCACATCTGAAATAAAAAAGCAAGCATGCTGTTTACACAAACTACATTATTAACATTATTATGATGTTCACTGATACTAGTACTAATTTATCTAAACAAAGAACACAATTACCACATAGCAAACATATTTTACCACGAAGTAACTAAATCAAATGAAAGTAACATCTGTAAAATAGTGAATGCACACTTACTCTAAAATTCTGAATGGAGTTGAAAACTGAACGAGTGCCCCCTTCCTATGAGAGATGCAGGTGAATGCAAGAGTGGTGTACTCCCCACAGTACCTTAGTATAGTATGCATACTTCATGAGAAAACAATGCCAATTCTTACATTTTAACACTATCAACCACAAATAATAGTACCATATAGTCTAGGCATAATAAAAGTAAAATTACTATACTGTGCACTTACTCAGAATGATTTTCCAGCGAACTCAAAACTGAAAGACATGCGTGTGCCTTTCTTGTGCAATTATGCCAGTGATGCAGCCACAGTCCTAAACAAAAATTAAAACAGTTTCAAACATTTCAGCGTCATTACTCCATAAGACACGGGTATAACACATTCAAAATATTTACACCAGAGCAGATATTCATGAACAGAAGCTTAGTTACATTCATAAACACAAGCATGCTTTGCATGTAGGCCTATACAATCCAAAAACTATAGTTATAAACATGTATGGCTATATTCGTGAACAGAGAATATCCTATCACAGTAAAGTTTTGACTAATCATTCTTACTGACATTAGGCTAGTGACATTATAACTCATATTACTTTTATATCATATTTCTGTCTGTTATAGAACATAAAAAAACATCCCTGGCATCGTGACATTTAGATGCTGTGAATGAAACTTCATAATGTTTCACTTGATTATACATTTAGTCAGGAATTATAGTTTGGAGAAAGTCTAACTAGTAAAATGTGTACAAGTTATGTGAAAACTAATACAAGTAGGTTAATAAAAAAGACTTACTCATGTTTTTTCCTGAGGTAATCCAGCTTCTTGAGGTGAATTCTGTGTTATTCCTCTCAGCGCGACGCGAACAGTACAACTTGCTGCTTTGTTTACTGTGATGTGGGCGTTTACACGCCGCGCGCTTCACGTGGATGATTATAATATCAATAGCGCTCAGCGCGTGGTCACATTAGAGATAATGAAGGGAGACGTGAAAAACTGGACATCGCGTTGGTTTCATATGGATTACTTTATCACAGAATATTTGCTTTCGATAAGACTTGCTTAGTTTAAAAGTAGACATGTCAAGCTTTCTATAGATATATCATTCAATACTTTGTTGAGTATTTGCTGAGTTACAGTTCATTTTAATGACGCGTCTCTAAATAAAGATCACGCAGACCAAGGCGGCAGACTGCACTCCCTGTTTGTTTTCTTTATTTTATAAATGCACAACGTTTTGTTGATATTGTGAGTGTACACAAATAAAAGTAGAACCTTTACAGATTCGATTGATGTTTTGCTCTTATCTGTAAGATCAAAACTGAAAGTGTAATTTAAGTTATTTTCGGTGTGATCAGGAGAAGATGCCTCAAAACGCGTATCCGCGTTAATCGACCTCAGAGGGTTAAAAATGTATCTGTATCAACCAATATTGGACATTTAATTGTGCATACTAATTTCCTGTAGTTTTATATTTAGATTACACTCACTCAGTCAGTTAAGATTAAAACACATAAATAATTTAATAACACTGTTAAGTGTAATCTTTGGCAAATCTCAAAATGAAAATAAATTTGCATATTGTACATTAATGGCCTAACATCTAAATGTAGCTAAACAGTTGTTTTTAGTCTTCATTTAAGCAAAATAGCTATTTACAAACATATTTATACGCTTATTTGTATGTATTTTTGAAAATGTTCAGAGTTTGTTGCCATATTTGTTTCTCTAGATGCAAAAAGGCTCATTGGACGGCGGTTTGACGACTCAGTTGTGCAGTCAGACATGAAGCATTGGCCGTTCACTGTTATAAATGACAGCTCACGCCCCAAAGTTCAAGTTGAATACAGAGGGGAGACCAAGACCTTTTACCCAGAGGAGATTTCTTCCATGGTGCTTACAAAGATGAAGGAAATTGCTGAGGCTTACCTTGGAAAAGTAAGTTTCTGTCAAACACAGTGCCTGTAGTTGCTATAATGGTTCTGAGAAACCATCTCCCTTGTTGCTGTATGTCTAAAGATGTTGACATGTCTAACCTGTCTACACTGACACACAGCAGTTTATTAGAGCATGAAATAGGCCTGTTTGAATAACACATCTTAAACATTATAGGGAACAAGTACTTTCTGATTCAGAGGATGACTGAATCAGCTGTTACACTTCATGAATCTGTGTTCACAGACCATCACGAATGCTGTTGTTACGGTACCTGCTTACTTCAATGACTCTCAGCGCCAGGCCACTAAGGATGCTGGGACTATATCTGGCCTCAATGTTCTACGAATCATCAATGAGCCGACTGCTGCTGCCATTGCCTATGGTCTGGACAAGAAGGTAAGTGAGCTACTTTAACTTACAACAATATTAAAGCAGTAATTGTTGAATACAACTGATTTATTTGTCTGGTACCAGGTCGGTTCTGAGAGAAATGTCCTGATCTTCGATCTTGGTGGTGGCACTTTTGATGTGTCCATTCTTACAATTGAGGATGGCATCTTTGAGGTCAAGTCCACAGCCGGAGACACTCACCTTGGCGGAGAAGACTTTGACAGTCGCATGGTCAACCATTTCATCTCGGAGTTCAAGCGCAAGTACAAAAAGGACATCAGCGACAACAAGAGGGCCGTCCGTCGGCTGCGCACAGCATGCGAGCGGGCAAAGCGCACTTTGTCCTCCAGCACTCAGGCCAGCATCGAAATCGACTCTCTTTATGAGGGAATTGATTTCTACACTTCAATCACCAGGGCTCGTTTTGAAGAGCTCAATGCCGATCTCTTCCGTGGCACGTTGGATCCGGTCGAGAAATCCCTCCGTGATGCTAAACTGGACAAGTCTCAGGTTCACGACATTGTCCTTGTTGGAGGATCCACCCGTATCCCAAAGATCCAAAAGCTGCTCCAGGACTTCTTCAATGGGAAGGAACTGAACAAGAGCATCAATCCAGATGAGGCTGTCGCATATGGAGCAGGTAATGAAAATGGACATCATTTTAGCCTAATCTTCCATAAATGTCCTATTAGAGACATATCTCCTTTTTTATAGCTGTCCAGGCAGCCATTTTGTCTGGAGACAAGTCTGAGAATGTCCAAGACCTGTTGCTCCTGGACGTTACTCCTCTGTCCTTGGGAATTGAGACTGCTGGCAGTGTTATGACCATCCTGATCAAACGTAACACTACCATCCCAACCAAACAAACACAGACCTTTACCACTTACTCCGACAACCAGCCTGGTGTCCTCATTCAGGTAAGCAGATGTTTATTTTAGTTTTTTTGTTTGTCCACGGTTTCTGGCAAAGTTTCACCTTTAATGCATTCCTCTACTGTAGGTGTATGAGGGTGAAAGAGCAATGACTAAGGACAATAACTTGCTGGGAAAGTTCGAGCTGACGGGCATCCCTCCTGCTCCACGTGGCGTCCCCCAGATTGAAGTAACCTTTGACATTGATGCCAATGGCATCATGAATGTCTCTGCTGTAGACAAGAGCACCGGCAAGGAGAACAAGATCACCATCACCAATGACAAAGGTAACATAAATCTTGATCTCCTGAGTGTCTTTTGTTATTGGAAACCAAAGTCCTAATCAATGGTCCCAACTTTACCAGGACGTCTAAGCAAGGAGGACATTGAGCGCATGGTCCAGGAAGCTGAGAAGTACAAGGCTGAGGATGATGTCCAAAGAGAAAAGGTTGCTGCCAAGAATGGCCTTGAGTCCTACGCCTTCAACATGAAGTCCACAGTTGAAGATGAGAAACTCAAGGGCAAGATTAGTGATGAGGACAAGCAGAAGATCCTTGACAAGTGCAATGAAGTCATAAGCTGGCTGGACAAAAACCAGGTATGGTTCTCAACCTTTGTGTCTGAGATGTCCAGTCATCTTTGTGCATCCATAGTACTCACTGCCTCTTGTTATTTCTGTACAGACAGCCGAGAAGGATGAGTTTGAGCATCAGCAGAAGGAACTAGAGAAGGTGTGCAACCCTATAATCACCAAGCTGTACCAGAGCGCTGGTGGGATGCCAGAAGGAATGCCTGGAGGCTTCCCAGGAGCTGGAGGTGTCCCTGGTGGAGGTGGATCCTCTGGACCAACCATTGAAGAAGTTGATTAAATCATTCTGAGGACGTTTCTCACTGTTTGAAGCACATTACTGTGTTGTTTTGAAGCACCTTCATAAGTATGCTTTCACTTTCGCATGTTTCTCAAAAGATTTATTTTTGACCAGTTGTGAGTTGATGTATAAACTTGTGAGTATTTGTTACTTGTTTGTTTTGTAGCTGTTTTGAGCAGCATGTTTTTGTTCCCATGTTAAACACATGTTAAAAATGCTGCATATGCATCACATTCTGGTCTGTCGAATACTGACAATAAAGTATTTGCTGTTCACAAAGTGAATGCTGTGTGGTTTATGTTCTTCCTTTAAAATAAAAAGTCCAATTAAAGTAAGAAAAGCTGTGCAGTGTATGAAAACTGATTAAATACACTCTACTAAATTCAAAAGTTTGGGGTCAGTAAGATTTTGATTTAAAAGAAATTAAAACTTTTGTTCGGCTAGATGTTTATATTGATCAAAAGTGACAGTAAAAACATTAATATAGTTACAAAAATTTCTGTTTCAAATTAAATGCTGTTCTTTTGAACTTTTTTATTTATCAAAGAATCCTGAAAAAATACAGTATATCACAGTTCCCTATATATCATTATAACATTGAAAATATTAAGGGATGTTTAATGCATATTAAAAGTATTTCTGAAAGATCACATGACACTGAAGACTAGAGTAATGATACTGAAAATTCAGCTTTACATCACAGAAATAAATTAAAATTTAAAATATACTGATCCCAAACTTGTATACTGTATATATTTTGGAAACTGCTTAAATGCATATAAAATTCTACAAGAACTTAAAGAATTAAATTAAATTTCACCATAAAGGCAAGTTTTTCTAAATGTTGTTTTCTTCTATAAACCAAAATATATAGTCTATTTTGGTACCAACCTGATCTGCACATCATATTAGTTTGCATAGGTAATACACATAGAATATACACAAAATTTGTTCTGTATTAGTACTGTATTAGTTATTTATTAGTTTGTGTTATGTGATTTTAAAATAAACAATAAATGATAGGTCTAAAGTGAAGGGATCAGGGATGACATGATGGTTCACATTCAGACTGAATGGATCAAATAGCAGCTCTAAGATGAGAAGCATCAGCGTGACATGGGGCCTCTCGGTTCATACATCCGGTAAGCACACATATAGAAAATCCCTGTAAGAGAAAGACGAGGAATGTTAATAACTACTACATTAGCAACAACTTGACCATGTTGTCATGATGGAACATTTAAGGGATAGATTCACCCATTAGACCTTCGTTCGTCTTCGGAACACAAATGAAGGTATTTCTGATGAAATGCGAGCGCTTTCAGACCCTGCATAGACAGCAACACAACTGACACATTCAAGGCCCAGAAAGATAGTAAAGACATCATTAAAATAGTCCACGTGACATCAGTGGTTCAACTGTAATTTTATGAAGATACGAGAATACTTTTTGTGTGTAAAGAAAGCAAAAATAGTGACTATTCAACATTTTCTTCTCTTCACTGTCAGTCTTTGACGCGTGTTCATGATGCATGCGTGTGGTGCTGCAAGGAAGTAGTACCGGCGTTTATGCGTAGAATTGATGTGCTGATGCCTTGTTTGCATCAGCGGAATGTACTCGCTGAGTGGTACTCTCATGAGGCATGTCCTTCTGACACAGGAGAGAAGGAAGATTTGTGAGTGAAGTTTTGTTTTCTTTGCACACTAAGTATTTTTGTAGCTTCATAAAATTAAGGTTGAATTACTGATGTCACATGGACTATTTTAATTAAGTCCTTACTACCTTTCTGGGCCTTAAATTTGTCAGTTGTGTTGCTGTCTATGCAGAATCAGAAAGCTCTTCGATTTCATCAAAATATCTTAATTTGCTTTCTGAAGATGAACGAAGGTCTAACAGGTTTGAAACGACATGAGGGTGAATAAATAATGAGATTGAAAATTTTTGGCTGTGAAACTATCCCATTAATTAATTTTTTCTGTATTAATGCTTGTTCTTTAAAGGAAGGTCCCAGGTTAAATGCTGTGGGATTTTGTTGAGTACCACAGAAAATATTGTCAACTCTTATCTCAGTTTGATC
Organism: Sinocyclocheilus anophthalmus; assembly: GCA_018155175.1. Taxonomy (NCBI): domain Eukaryota; kingdom Metazoa; phylum Chordata; class Actinopteri; order Cypriniformes; family Cyprinidae; genus Sinocyclocheilus; species Sinocyclocheilus anophthalmus. The sequence goes on along the minus strand of JADLZN010010265.1, from coordinate 28,137 downwards.
AAAATTAACTTGTGTATATTCAAAACAGAATATTCATTTCATGAACATAAACATAAAGTGTACCTGGCATAACACATAAACATAAAGTGTACCTGAAAAGAAAGTGAGCACCACAGAAACCCAACCCATTATGTACGACCACGAGAACCGCCAGTTCCCATAACGTTTTCCATAGTAGTTGACTGTCATCCCAGTGTAGACAGCCATAGCCAGCAACACAAAGAAGCCTGGGATGTACAATGCAAATAAACAATGACTTCACATACAGTACAGTCAGTTTAGATATATAAGAATAATTTAACTTATTCATGTTATTTTTAGGATTGGACATTCTTACATGAAATGAAATAGAGAATTCCCGCAGCAAAGGTTTTGTCAAATCCGTTAAAGGAGGAGTAATTGATGAAAGCTATGACACCGATGATGATGCCAAAGAAACAAGCTAAGATGGAGAGGATCATGAAGGCCCGGGTGGCATCCCAATATGCTGTTCAAATAAAACCAGAGATTAGTTGTAATTTTCTTTTACTTTGTAAAATTTTTCAATGTATGTATTTTATGTCCATGGTGTGACGGTCTCACCGATGCTGTCTGTGTGTGTCATGCATTTTCCAGGTACACAGTAGCGCCACAGGCCATGGTGCATGTAACTGCCAGACTTGTGGTATTGCATCCAGTAATCAGTGGCAGTGGAGATCACCAGGAGTATATTTCCCACTCCTGCACTAAACAATCCACCTCCCATAAAGCTGTACATCTTGCACCTACAGACACACTGACAAATGTTAATACTAAAATTAATTCACGATACAAATCATTGCAAAGCAACTTTTACAGCAAATTAAGTTTCTACAATATTTATAGTAGCTTCTCACTGGTGACTGTCAGTTAAGCACATATGGCAGAAGTGTAAGGAAAGATAAATTTAAAGACGTAATATAACAGACAGAACACTATTAACAGCCAATTATTAATGATACAAATCAACTTTATAAAAAAAATGTGGTAGTGCTGTATGTGGTTTCAGGGGTGGCATACTGTATGTAAAACATACTGTAATTAGATTAATTAAAAAACGGTCGCAAGTGATTGTATTAAAGGTTTTAAAAAATTGTTAATTTAATGATAGTATGTATTAGTTGCATTGATATATTTTCAGTTTTCATTTTAATTTAGTTTGAGTTTCAGCCACTTTGACAGTGCTTTTGTCATGGTATAGCTTTAATTTGATATTCAAAGTTTTACAATTATTATTATTTTTTAAACTGTAGCTATTTTAGTTTCAGTCATTTTCTATTTTTAAGGTTTTTTAACCTGTTAGAGATCCAGTGTGCCACCTGCGGTACACTGCATACTTTGAGGGTTAAGTTTAAGTTTCTTATCTAACATTTATTTTTTATTTCATCTTCATTTAATTAATGGAAACAACTTTTAGTTTCAGTGAACAACAACAGTGTTTATCATCAGTTTTACCATCATAAAAGGTAGAGCTTAAGTTAAAAAAAATTCTGAACAAGCTAAATTCTAAATTCATTATGTTACATTAATTTGGTTCTTTTTATCTCTTACTAGCTAAATAATTTCTAATGAATGGTTTTTAATGTCTTTTTTGATCTTGTATAAATAAAGATAACTGAGTTTGTGAACACTATTTTCACACAAATGTATAGCATCTAACCCCATCACATCAGCCGCGACTAGACGAACATGATAGATGGCCTAAAATCACCTTTTGTAAAGTGTGAAGGGATTTAAAAATTCAATTCACAACAACAAATCAACATACAATATGAAAAAAACCTACCTCTTTTCCCCCAAAAAATGTTATCAGACTGAATAGTGGGAAGCTCAATTATGCCAAGGCAGGCAGATTTCCATGAGCTATTGGCAGTTATTTTTTGTGAGGGCACAAGAGCTGGGTGGAGAGCTGAGACCAACAATAGAGCTGTCAGCTAATCAGAGAGGCCACATGAGTGCTTAAGAGAATCTGCTGAAAATACAAAACTATTTAGCACTAGTTTCACTAATACTGATGACAAAGTACTTTCACCTGACAATATAGAAACATCATAGAAAAGTTGCCAACAAAATGACGAGCAGTTTTTCAGGAAATTGTCAAAACATTTCTAATTCTTGTTTTTCATTATAATATTTGTGGTATAAAGGAGACGTTTCAATCATTTATATACTTTTTTTGTTTATTTTACAGCAAGAATATATGAAATATATGATTTTAAAATATAAGCACTACACGGTTATTATTTATCCATTGACTTTACTACATTTCTACTGCTGGGCATTTATTTCAAAAGCTTCTTTTTAGTGTAGTATTAAACTGTCTCCCGAAAGGTTAAGAATCCATTAAGTGAACATTGTGTCTCCCCTGAAAGCTCCATGTCTACTTAGACATTAGATGCCACCTAGAGCCTTCACATTAAAGTAATGCAATAGACTGAAAATAGAAAGTAATGAACAGATAATCTCATCTGAGAGCTCATCTGCCCACAGGGGGTAGAAATATGAGTCGCAAAAGAACTATAAATAAAACATCAATCCTCTTCAGGACATTGAACATAATAGCAGCTGGAACTTTGTAAATGTGAATGATTAAGATATTTTCCAGGAGAGTTGGTGAAGGTTTGGCTATGTTTATCGTTGGATTTGTTAAAGGATTAGAGAGCCATATGACCAAAGTGGTGCTGTTACAGCCAAAAGCAGCTTTTGTGGATAAAATAGTTGACGAGGATGTGTACATTTTACAACCAGCAGAGGGAGACTTTCTACCATAAATAGGATAAACAGAGAGAAAGTAGCACTTTAAACTCTTTCTAATGTACATCCATGGCCAAGTGTCAGAAGGAATATGAGGATATTTGATCTGTTTTTATCTGTGGTTCCTCGCCTGTCCTGTCAACAGCATCTGTCTGCTCTGGTAATTGATAGTAGTGATTGTAGTACTCTAAATAGCCACCCATCATACTGCTATACTCTTCATAGTGTCTCTGTAAGGGATGTACTTCTGTGTTTTCTGTTTTCAAGCAATTCTGTCCTGCAATATGTACATATAAAAACATGTTTTGGCTCAGTCTGGTATGCAAAAGTTATGGCGTAAGTTCCACCGAGGCCTGCACCATATTCAACATACTGCCAGTGTTGTGTTGTAACAGTGTTATGTAATTTAATTACTAAATAAATGTAACTGTAATCTATTATAATTACTGAGAAAAAAATTTCTAATTAAATTACAGTTACTTACGAAAATATTAACGATTACAAAGGGGGTTACATCTAAATATATTCTGTAAAAAGCTAGGATATGTTGAATAAAATTAATTTGTTGCTTTGCCTGTTTTTGATGTGCACAATGCCTCCTGCCATTTAAAGGCCATTTAGTAAAGCAATGGTATTCTGATGCTTTTGATTGGTTCTCTTGGTTGAATTTTCAGTGCACCACTTCTGCCAATTACATCAATCCACACTGGCAATGAACGCTTTAGGCTACAACCTGTCTGAGAGTTGATTAACTGATTAAGAGTTAACATTGTCTAGAAATTTAGAAACATAATCAAAAATGTAATAAAATGTAATCATTTATATTACTTTAATAAAGTATCTGAAACAGTGACCTTCCCAACACGGCATACTGCTTATACTAAATAGGTCTACAGCATTTCTGAGACTAGTAAAGGTCTGAGACTATTATAGGATGCTGCTTTTTGGTAGGCCAAAACCTGGAAACTAATTGTCAGGGTTCCGGGTAGAGGGATGAGACGAGGACTCAGTACTGCAGAAAGAATGGGCTTTTTATTAAAATAAAACAAAACGGTAACACAAACTACCCCGAGGGGGAAAAACAGGATGGCAAGGCAAGGCAAGGCAAGGCAAGGATTTGGACAACTGTCACGCACGCTGCAAACACAAGGAGAATAAATGGAGAGCAAAATGAGGAGGGTAACGAGGGACCACATGTGGGGCAAATTAATTAATAATCAGGTAACAAGATGGGAGGGTTCAAGACAATTGACATGAGCACATGGCACACCAAATCAAAGACAAAAAGCCATGTGCTCACACAAAACAAAACACAAGCACATGGCCAGCAAAACAAATCCCAAGCCATGTGCTAGAACAAAAGACACAAACACACAGCTAATGAGAAAACTCATAAGCCACACAAGACAACAAGAAAAGCACGCAGCTGAACAAACCGCGTGCTACACAAAACACAAAACACGTGGACAGAAGAGCGCACGGCCAGGCGAACTCGAGACCGCACGCTCCCACAACAAAACAGAACATGGAGCGCGAGTGTCCGAACCCCGACACGAAACCGAAACTCAACAAGAATTGAGTGCGGGACCTGGAACACCACTCCTCAACATGAAACAGTACCACGCAGGGAAGAGAGCGCACGGCTCGGCATAGGGATGGGCGATACCACTTATTTTGTTTTCGATACGATACCGATATTTTTCAAGGCAGTATCGTCGATATCGATACCGATTCGATACTTCTGAACTAAACTTTTAAATAATTACATTTATTAAATTATTAAATTACTAAGAGTAAAATGGGTAATGATAACCACTTAACTTTATATTTAAAACACATTTTAACATTCAATACGCCTTAATTGTAATTTATTAGGTTATATTTTTGTTTGCACATGGTTCAAATGTGTTTTTGTTTACACATTCAAATCTACAAATACTACAGTTGAACTATGGTCATTTTAGTAAAACCATGGTTCATTATCATAAGGGACTGCCAGTGACCGGCTGTTGCACGCATAAAATGCAACATTTTTATTCTGACAGTGTATGATTTCTATTAACATTACAGAACATGATCAATATTATCTTTCAAAGTTCAAATTAAATAAATGTAATTGCACAAACTATGTAAGCTACGATTTCAATTTGTTTATTGTGAAATAACTCAAACATATGTTTTTTTCTGTCCTCTGATAAGCATTGTTCAGGGCTGCTGTTCCCAAAAGCTTTAATGCTTTCTTATGATATTTTTGGGAAATGCAGCCCTGTTTGAATGCACTGTCAGGAGTGAGTGAACGCTCTCTGTGATTGATTGGTTCTGTCTTGCAACATTTGCGTGTGTTCAGATGAGCAGGAAAATAATTCTATCCTGCACAATTACTTGCGAACAAAGGTTATCTGTTCAATTCAATGCATTTGTACGCATTATTATTATTATTTTAAATAAACAAAATCACTGGTAAATAAAACCTTAGTATCGATATTTTTAGTTTGAGTATCGATACTCGCGTCAGTATCGATATATCGATACTTAGGATCGATATGCCCATCCCTATCGAGCACACTCGAAGCTGCACGGCTTCACATGAAAAACAAGGACATGGAACGCGCTGTTCGGGCCTGTCACACAAAACCATGAATTACACTAGACCGAAGTGACAGAACCCTGACACTAATGAACATTTAAGCACTTCCAGTTCCACCGTCCCAAAGTCAGTGGGTTTTTGTTAATGGGGTTTTGGTTAAATGCATGCAATAAGGTCTGTGGTTATCAAGATGAACTAAATGTTTAAGAATCTTTATGATCAATTACCATTTCCAGGTTTTGGCCTGCTTTTGTTGGTCACAGGGCTTATTTTCTGCAGTAATCCAAAAGCCAGTGGAAAATTCCTGTTGGGTTGTTTTGTAAAGGGAAGCTGGGTGATGCTAACTTGGAGTGGAACTACAAAAAAACATCATCACTGAATGTTAAGCTCAAAAAATATATTTGTTATGGTGGATTTAAAATTCTAGTATAGGAATCCTCCATCCTCCAATCATCCTTCCAATATGAAACAGCAATGAATGACCTCTATTTGAAGGGCATTCACACACAACCTATTTTGGTATTCCACTGTTTCATTTTTACTGCACATGCACATGAGTAACTAAAAGTATACTTGCTTTTCTGCATTCTGCTCTGTTTCACGAACAATTACCATTACGTAATTTTCGACCCACAAAAGTAGAGCATATGCAACTGATATAATGTTAAGAATTAACACTGTGTCAAATTAAAATCAAGATTAACGTTTAAATATGTGTCTGCAGACATTGTGTTTGTTTCCTTTCCTGCAATTTTTTTAAATGCAACAATGAATGAGACATAGTTATTATATTTGAACAAAAAGTTAATAAATAATTCCTATATATATAACTATTCTATAATCTATATAATATATACTATATATATATAGATATATATATATATATATATATTTTTTTTTATATATATATATATATATAATAATATATAATATATATAATATATATATATATATATATGTTATGTATGTATAACAAGGGTAAGTCCGTTTTTTTTGTACTATGTCTGGCTGAAATGGACCAGGATGGTTATTAGGCCTCTTAAATACTCTGTTAATTACTGACTTTGTTCAATGTCTTTTGTAAATGAAGATCCATGGTTTATGGTACTTTATACATTGTTTTTTCCTGTTTTATTTTGTTCTTTGTTTAACAAAATCTGACTTTTTTGTTAACAAGAAAAACTACATTTTATGTACCTCGTCAAAAAAAGTGCATGTTTTGTTGACTATATGACTAGTTATAACAAGCAAATAAAAAAACTTCATAAATTGAACAATTACAGCTTCAAAGGAATGGCAGAAAAAAAGAGCTTTTTGATTAATGATTTGTGGAGACAGACACTAGATTCATGGGGTCCAAGAGAGAAAACAGCTTGTATAATTGAAGAGTTTGTGATGCAGTATTAACTCACTCCTCAATTATACAAGCTTCATTTTCTCTGTACCCAGGGGTGAAATTGTACAAGGCGGATGCCCTGAGCATAGCAAGTAATGCATCATGACGTCATCCTCTGCGTCATAGGCGCTGGTTTTGGAATGACGCAACAATGGCTAAATGATCACAGTCTCTGTAATCCTCCTGTGCCTGTCTGAATGGCTTCTGAGGTGCTAAAAGCTGATTTTGGGACACACGCTTCATTTCAGAGTGCTGAGGAAACCATGGCAAACAACGCAGTGTGGCGGATTCATTAGGCTAAACGTCACTGTGGATCTGTGCTGCTGGCTAGCTAATTGGCTAATTAGATTTGTGCTCATCTAAATCCATTTTACAACTGAAACAATGGCTTCAAGCAATTGAGTTTCCAATCTTCTCCCAGTGCTTTTTTTAAAAGTGCAAAAATGAGCTCAAACACTGAATACGCAAGTAGTGAAATAAGGCCTCAATTTTAGAATACTTCTGAAATACACCTGTTGAAAAATGCTTTAATATTTTTCTGGTCTCTTAGCCTGGTCAAGATGTTATATTTGCTGGTTTTAGGTTCATTTTTTTTGTACTTTTCAGTGCTGGATGTCATTACTTTCCCTCTATAAGTTTCATCATCATGATATCTTTTGTTTACTTGGATTTTTTTCCTCTCTTTTACGTCGTTATTACTAGCATATTGGCGTTTCTGTCTGTTAAGCTTACGAGCATATGAGGAAACTTTTAATGATGCATTAAACATTGAATTTTCAAATGTTGATTTACAATAGGAGCCACAGCTACCATCCTTGCTCTTTACACATACAACAACTTCATAATGACAGCTATTCACATGTTTCAAATAAATTCCCTTGTGTTGACAGCTCTGTCTACTAGAGGAGACGTTTGAAGATGTATATTTAAGCCATTTCTCTTGACTATATGTAAATATATCTACACCAATTAAATCACTGGCTGCTTGTATTTCCATCTCTGTTGCCCAAGTTCCAACAAATTTCATTCTTGATGTGGCAATGTAGTCTGGTACAGACCTGTATGATTCTCTAAGATATTGATTATATTTTCTCTCATTCTGCAGCATGTATGTAACTACAGCCCGTCTTACTTTTCTGTGTTCTTGTTCGCTTCCACTTACAGCATACGCTACCGCTCTGAAAAAGCAGTTTCCATCAGCAACAATATCTTTAGTTTCACAAGGCTCAGCCATTTCAACAATCTCATTTAGATTATTCTGTTCTTTTACAACGTTTACAATGTTCAGCTTTAAGCAAACACTCTTTTGTTGCTGTACTGTTAACGGAATAAACGGTAAAGAAACACTGGCGGATTGTGAAATAAATTCAACATCACCTGCATTTTGTTTTGTTGGGTATAAAGAAGGCATTTCTGTTTTTTGTTCAGCACACATTTCATTCACAGATACTTCATCTGTATTTATGAAATCACTCGAAGATTGACTGCAGACAACATCAACTTCCATTTCTGACACAGCTTCGCACTGTAAATCATTTAATTGGTCATTTGAATCATTTGATTTGTCCACACTTTTCTTTACTTTTCCTTCATGCTGTTCATTTTTCTTGTTTTTTTTAGTGATGGATTTCATTATAGAAATGTAAGTTTCATCCTCATGTAATCTTTTCTTTGCTTTCATTTTTTCTTCTTTGAACTCAAGACTATTGTTGTAGTCAAGTTCGAACGATAATCCTCACGTGATTAAAACAAGCGTTCACAATTTGTAAAAAGCTTTTTTTTTAAAGTTGAACAAAGTAACAAACATGCATATCAATATCACGACAACAAAAATGGGAGGTTGAATATTGGATATGGGATAAGTAATCTCATAAAAGACTCTTCATTTATTAGGTTCCCTGATGAGTATTCTGTGAAGTATGAGTCATATGTGTACTGGAGAAATGAGTGGAGCCTCGTGTGGTCACCTTTGCACCCCCACATGCTAAATATCAGCGCGAGCCCTTGAAGCCTGCAGCATCTATTTCGTGATCGGAAAGTGGAACAAAAGCCTCAATAGGCCTACTACCCACGTATATCATCTATTAGTGAACTTATTAAACCACTAGCTTGGTGCAGTGGATATTGTGGATAATGTTTTGAGAAAGTGACTGAATGTCAAACTGCTATTTACTATTCTAATTAGCTGGAAACCCCCGTTTGTGATTTTCTGTAATGCCAGTCGAATAATTCCAGTTCAAAGCCATGTTTCCATTTCCCTGTCGTAATCTATAGCCTATTAGGAAAAAATAATATACGTAACAACTAAAGTCTAGTTTAAGTTTGAGGGGGAAAAAAGAGCATCAAAATCTCTTCAGTCTTTGAGGATATGTAGACAAAATGTGTACAAAAACCCTGAACTGCAATGTCTTTTAAAATAGTGGATCTTAATCTTTTTGATTCCTAGGCCCAGCATTATCCAGTACAATATTAAACATAATTTTTTGAAGCTTAGAACTTTAATGAAAACACTGAAACCATTTCCAATAGCCTTTTATGATGTCATGAACATGTGACCCTTTTATGACCCTTGAAAGTGTGCTGAAGCACCACTGGGCCTCAGTCCCCCAATTTAGAACCCCTGTTTTAGTACCATGTTTTAACCCAATAACCAAGGAAAATTGTTAGCCTTATAATGGTTAATTGGGATCAGCTTAATATGACAAAACAACTGAAGAGGAATAGAAAAGTGAAGACGGAGCTGCAACAAATTTAACTGTAAAGAATACTTAGAATGAGTGAAGAAGTAACCCAAATCAGCAAAATGTCACAAGAACAAAGGTTTAACTTTAGAGAGAGAAATTTTGTGCAGTCAGCAGGATGTTGGTGTTTACAAAAACTAAATATATAGGTTTGTTATATGAAGGTCACCCACAGGTCGGCTATTACACAACTATCCATTATTAATCTCCCATCTACCCAGACAGAGAGAGACACTTTACATGTGGCTTTGAATACTTTATGAAAATGACCCATTTAAGAGAAGTGAAAGAGGAGTGGAGAGAGAGTGAAGAAGAGACAGATAACAAATACGGATAAACGGGGAAAAAATTCAGAAAAAAAGATACTGAAATCAATGGAAGGGAAAGTAATTAACTCTGCAGTTTATCATCTGAACACCTTTGGCATGCTATTCTCAGTGCACCACGAGTTGCGTCACAGTAATTCTAAGGTAATTCAATTCACGCAAATAGAAGACATCAAATTAATTCATCTTCAGCTATGCTTAAACTTGGTTATTTTGCAGCGGCTCTGTTTGTCTTGGAACAAACTCCTCCCACAGAAATGTTTGTAGGCCAAAACCCAGAAACAAGTTAGCATTTTAACACTTCCGGTTCCATCGTCATATAGTCAATGAGTTTTTTCAATAGGTTTTTGGTTAAGTGTCTGAAATAAGGTCTGTAGTTAACACAAGCTCAAGATATTTTCAAGTTTTAATCAATGGGAATAAAAGACATCATATTTTAAAATACATAATAATACCCACCTTGTGATTTTTTAAACTATCTAACGCAAATTGTCTGGGAAAAAAAATAAGACTGCAAAACGTGTCGGAAGCTTCGTGATGGTGATGTAAAATCAAGTGAATGTGGTGTAGTTTGTTAAGCCTGCCACTTAATTTTTTTTATGTCTCGTGGACTGTATTAATGCTTCAAATTGTAAGTGTTGAAGATTATCATGATGAACAAAACTTGTAAGTCACAGAGTTTATTTTCTGCAATAATTTACTGTTAAAATCCTATTGATGCTAGCAGAAGTGATGCTAACTTCCAGGTTGCCCTACAAAAATACATCATTGCAGTGCTCTATTCCTCTATCTTGAAAAAGTAGCCCTGCCATCAAAACGACCATTCAAACAGCATCACAACTGAAAGCACAAAACGAAAATTGAACCAGGGTGTTTTAACCAAAATACAAGTGTTACATTTCTGCTCATACACCCTCCACCCGCCGTGACTTTTAGGCTTCCATCGCAAGTGCATCACTGTTGAGGAGAGAGATGAATGGAATGATGTTCTCTGGTAATTAACCGCAATCCACAGATGCTATTGACATAGTTTAATCCATATTTAACCCAGAATAGTCTTGTTAGTTATGATGAACAGAGAAATAAGTTCTTTGTATTTTTAATGTCTAAATGAAAAGGTACAAATTAATTACTTGTCTTTTAAATAATGTCAGATAATATTTATTGTTCTAAAAATAGGCATTCTTCTTTTTATATTAAATTTCCTCTGTATATTGAAGTGAAATATGATTCTTTAATGCAATGCTTGTCTAATATCATGCATAAGCTGCTCTGTCTCATATTTTCTCACTTGACATCCCTCCTTCTGCTCTTCACCTCCTTCCCACATACAGACGTCTGCTGATTCACCTGTCATTCAACCACAGTAATGGATATTTCTGTGCATTTGGCTAATATTCAGTGCTTCGCTGTCTCTTCTGTGTCTCATTGGGCAGGATTGTATATCTGTTCGTGATTTTTTCCAGACTGCAACAGGCAGATAGAGTGACAATTCCCCTCAAGAGAAAGTTGAGAGAGATGAATATTTCAGCTGCATACTGACCTGATCACTGCTGTTGTGCAAGGGCTCAATGCCATATGAAAAGTTGCCATCTGAGAACATCCCTCTGTAGACACACCAACATCACAAATGTGAAACACTCCAATGCCAACAAACCCTTAATTAACAGCTGAAAAATGCAGACTTGCTAGGAATTGATTGTACACTTTACAATAAGGTTCCATTAGTTAACATTACTTAACTCCATTAATTAACATGAACTAACTAACATTTATTAATTTCAGTTCATTTTAATTTCAGCATTTCAACATCATAAATTATTAATATCAAAAGTTGTATCTGTTAATACTATTTAAAAAATCTGAGCTAACATGAACCAACAATGAACAGTAATGTTAACTAACATTAACAAAGATGAATAAATACTGTAACAAATATATTGTTCATTCATTGTTAGTTTAAGTTAGTGTATGCACTATCGGTAACAATTATAATAAGTATACACTAAAAAAGTACTTACAAATCATTTGCAAACTATTAGTTTATAGTTAATTCACAGTTCAGTAATGTATTAACTGTAGTTAATACATTAATAGACTACAAATAGTGAGTTCTTCATTTATTGTCACTGTAATTAACCAAATTATTATTGTTTAATTAGCACATATGTAAGGAGTTAGATAATGGTTTGTTAACAACTTATTAACCATAAATAGTTCTCAATTTATATAAATATATATACCAAATAAGTTTATCTTGGTCTCATCAGACCACAGGACATGGTTCCAGTAATCCATGTCCTTAGTCTGCTTGTCTTCAGCAAACAGTTTGCGGGATTTCTTGTGCATCATCTTTAGAAGAGGCTTCCTTCTGGGATGACGCCATGCAGACCAATTTTGATGCAGTGTGCGGCGTATGGTCTGAGAACTGACAGGCTGACCCCCCACCCCTTCAACTTCTGTAGCAATGCTGGCAGCACTCATAAATCTATTTCCCAAACACAACCTCTGGAAATGACGCTGAGCACGTGCACTCAACTTCTTTAGTCGACCATGACGAGGCCTGTTCTGAGTGTAACCTGTCCTGTTAAACCACTGTATGCTCTTGGCCACCATGCTGCAGCTCAGTATCAGGGTCTTGGCAATCTTCTTATAGCCTAAGCCATCTTTATGTAGAGCAACAATTTTTTTTTCAGATCCTCAGAGAGTTCTTTTCCATGAGGTGCCATGTTGAACTTCCATTGACCAGTATGAGAGAGTGAGAGCGATTTTAACACACCTGCTCCCCATTCACATCTGAGACTTTGTAACACTAATGAGTCACATGACAGTGGGGAGAGAAAATGGCTAATTGGGCCCACTTTGGACATTTTCACTTAGGGGTGTACTCACTTTTGTGGCCAGCGGTTTAGACATTAATGGCTGTGTGTTGATTTATCTTGAGGGGACAGCAAATTTACACTGTAATACAAGCTGTACACTCACTACTTTAAAATGTAGCAAAGTGTCATTTCTTCAGTGTTGTCACAAAAAGATATAATAAAATATTTACAAAAAATGTGAGGGGTGTACTCACTTCTGTGAGATATTGTATTATATATCTGATATATATATATATTTATATATATATATATATATAAATATATATGTATGTGTGTGTGTGTATAATGGCTTTTTACACTGTACAAACTGTACATTCTGTCCCTTGACCCTACCCCTAAACTATGGGGGTAGAATTGTTGCATTATTCCAAATAAATAGATGATGATCCACAAATAAATGTAAAGAGATTAACAAAAATTAAAAATATTGACGAATAAATAGAATGAGATCCACAAATAAATCTAAAAGTTTCACAAACATGAATTAAATTAACAAATAAATAAAATGAGATTTGCAAACAAAAAACATATTCACAAATACATTTTTATGTCACAAACAAAACTTTGCCTGGCACTCATTTGTGAATCGCGTCCTGGTCATTTGTAGATCGCTGCACGCATTTGTGGATCGCTGCATGAGGCAGCATGAGGGCTATATATATCAAACAATGAGGGTCACATGACAAGAAAAAACCAATGGGAAACAAGACATATGACCTGGACAACCAATCAGAACATAACACAGACAAGGGAATCACATGACAGAACATGACTGTGGCCAAACTACAAAATAAAATACATGAAAACAATGAACAAGAAACCAAACCCCACACATGTTACATGTGACACCAGACTTCAGACCAAACAAAACCCAAGTCCAGGAGGGTAGTAGAGCGGAGGCGAAACAGGGGGAGGGATGGAGGGCCAGGCCCGTGAAGGGGAACAGGACCTAAATCATGACATGGACCGTGGAACAATGGAAAACTGTGAAACACTGGAGGACTTGGGCCGTGGAGCAGTGGCAGACAGTAAAACACTGGAGGACTTGGGCCGTGGAGCAGTGGCAGACAGTAAAACACTGGAGGACTTGGGCCATGGAGCAGTGGCAGACAGTGAAGCAGTGGAGGGCCTGGGGCATGGAGCAGTGGCAGACTGTGGAACAGTGGACGGCCTAGACCATGGAGCAATGGCAGACTGTGGAACAGTAGAGGGCCTGGGCCATGGAGCAGTGGCAGACTATGAAGCAGTGGCCCAGGAGACCACCAGGTCAGAGCCGGTGGAGCAGGAAGGCAGGGTGGTGCCGGCAGAGCAGGAAGGCAGGGTGGAGCAGAGACATGGATAAACCACTTGACTGTCACAGAGCAGGCAGAGGGTTCTTGAATAGCTTACTTGGCCGTGACAGGACAGTCTGTGAGTTTGTGAATGGCCTCCAAGGCTGTGACCAGGCAGACTGTGAGTTCATAAGTGGGCGCCACTGCCTTGGGAGGTTCTGCAGTGGACACCGCCACCTCTGGAGGCACTGGAGCGGATTCGTGGAAATGAGAGGCCTCTGGGGCAGACTCGTGGACAGGAGAGGCCTCTGGAGAAGACTCGTGGACAGGAGAGGCCTCAGGAGAAGACTCGTGGACAGGAGAGGCCTCTGGAGAAGACTCGTGGACAGGAGAGGCCTCTGGAGAAGACTCGTGGACAGAAGAGGCCTCAGAAGCAGACTCGTGGACAGGAGAGGACTCTCCTGGAGGTGGGTCATCACAGGCAATCGGTCCTGTCCGTTCCTGCCAAGCTCCGCTCCGCAGGACCTTGGGTACTATAGCCCCCCCAAAAAAAATCCTTAGGGGAAAACTTGGGGATAGTCGCGACGTGGAGAGACTCAGGCGTGGCGGCCATCTTGGCCGGGGACTCAGGCGTGGTGGCCATCTCGGCCGGGGACTCAGGTGTGGTGGCCATCTTGGCCGGGGACTCAGGCGTGGTGGCCATCTTGGCCGGGGACTCAGGCGTGGCGGCCATCTTGGCCAAGGACTCAGGCGTGGCAGCCATCTTGCGAGGAGACTCTGGGTTTGCGGCCATCTTGTAACGAGGCTCTTGAGTGGCCGTCCGGCATGACGAGAGCAGGCTTTGGCATAGCAGACGTGATGTGAGCAGGCCCTGGAGCAGCAGACATGACATTAGCAGGCCCTGGAGTAGCTGGCTTTGGTTTGGCAGGCATGACGTGAGCTGGCCCTGGAGCAGCAGGCATGATGTGAGCAGGCTCTGGAGTAGCAGACATGATGTTAGCAGGCCCTGGAGCAGCAGACATGATGTGAGCAGGCATGACGTTAGCAGGCCCTGGAGCTGGTCTAGCTTTTATATTCTTTATAAAAGTTAGGAGTCAGCCACGCCTACCTAAAACGGCTCGTTCTAACACACAATCTGGGAAGATTTGCATAACGCCAACCAAATGTTCACACAAAGAAAGGCGGCATAACTTTTATTCTCACTGTAGTAGTGTTGCCGATGCACCATTTTGTGAAGACTGTGTGCGTCGTTGTGAAAGCGAAACTACTTTGGTCTTCCAAAAGAGGACGATAGCCGCTTCATCATGCCTAGAGCTGATCTGTGCTGGTTGCTGAGGGAATACATCAACTTAGTGCTGTGGATCGCCGGATCGGCTTTCACCGTGGACGAAGCGGAGTCCAGCCGGGGTCGTCACATGTGGTTGCCGCTCCTTCGTCGGATCCGCCGGGCGTGACGTTCTCGACCCCGCCATCTCTGCTAACTCGAGCCTGGGACTCAGCTCACGCTGAAGCCGGGGCTCCGCTCCAGCTAGGCCGCAGTGTGTTTCGTTGTGAAAGTGAACTACTTTGTTTGGCCTTCCAAAATTGGACATGACTAGAAATCAGTGGTTATGTTGTATTTACAACACTGTTCCAGAACAGTTTAACCCAAATAGCCAGATGTGTGCAACGCATTTTATGGAGGACTGTTTCACTGATCCTGGAAGAGTAGACTACAATGCCGGCAGTTCTGACTCACAGACTATGTTTTTTTTCATTTAAAGGATTTGCCACTGATGATTCAAACGCGAGTTTTGGGCAGTAGAGTAGCACTTGTTGTTTGTCATTTCTCTGATCAAAAATGCAGACAGGGTTTTATGTGTACGCGGCGCGATGCAATGCAACACAACACGTAAAAAGACAGAATAAGTCATTATAATCAGTAATTATGTCCCACTGGATGCACCAATTGCCTCGTTTGTAATGGGTTTTAATGTTTTTTGTCTTGTCGCGCCGGGACACACGGCATCACGTATGGTGAGGGGCATAACATTTCCGTCACACGCTTGAGGTATTCGGCCAATCACAATGCACTGGATAGCTGGCCAATCACAGCACACCTCGCTTTTTCAGACCGATGAGCTTTGTAAAAATCGATGCGTTTTAAAAAGGCGGGGCATAGAGGAGAAACAATAATGTACAGTATGTGGAAAATAAAGGTTTTTTTACTTTAAACCGAATAAACACATTTCATTACACCAAATACACAAAATAATGTCCTTTTTAGCAGCATCATATGACCCCTTTAACATCATCCAAAGTAGGTTTTTATTTACATTGTCCACTTGCAAAACTCCAGTACTACATGCTGCAGTGATGCTGAGACAGGTACCCAGATGGTAATTTTGGCCCATAATTAATATTATACGCGTTATTATGCCCTATATTTGTTACCGCGATTGTGCTTTAAAAAGGCTAAATAAGCCATGCCATGTCTTACAGCGTGTCTCTGCTCACTGTTGCGATGCACTGCAACAGCTGAAACTGCAACTGGACGCATCAAAGCAAATGTGCAAATCATTTGTCCTTCATTGTGTCGCACCTCGTCCAGAGTAGACAGCATCGCAGTAGATTTCTATTTCGCGAGGGTATTACTGATGATGTTCGGGATCTGTGAATGATCATATAATCCTGAGTTTATCCTCATTCACTGATCCTGGTGGAAATATAAATAAGCCTTACACTCCAACAATCTTTTGGAAACAGGTTTTTTTTAACCACACAAACATCACTTCAGCTCAATTTGAATGAAGTGTCCATAGAATGCAGTTCCTTACAGGGGTGCAAAATGAATCTGCCCCCGGCCTGATTGTAAAGCAAAACGTGATTGACTATAGCGAGACTGTGCTACGATTGGTCAGCGAAATGTGGCTGTTACCTGATTGGCTTGAGTAGACGGTGGGTAGAGTCCACGTATTTGTGGATTGTCAGCAAGTCTTGACGCAAGAAATGTTTCACAATTCAAAAACGTGTGCAGCGATCCACAAATGCACAGGACGCGATGCACAAATAAATGCCAGGCAAAGTTGTGTTTGTAGAATGAAAAGATATTTGTGAAAGTTCATTCATTGCAGCCTTTTTTATTTGCAAATTTAATTCATGTTTGTGAAACTCTAAGATTTATTGGGATCTCATCTATTTATTTTGTGATATGTTTGTTTTGTGTTAATCTCTTTCTATTTATTTGTGGATCATAATCTACAGTATTTATTTGGAAATAAGCAACAATTCTACCCCCATACTAAAGCTACCATCACAGAAAAACTAGGAGAGAGGGAAAGAGGAGAGAGAAAGTTTTGTGTGAGGGTAGGTTTAGGGGTAGGGTTGGTGTAGGGTGATATAATATACAGTTTGTACAGTATAAAAAAAACATTAAGCCTATGAAGAGTCCCTGTAAACCACATATGCAAATGTGTGTGTCCTTAATGTATTTGTAAACATTCTAAGGGACAGTGAATATGAATGCAATTAATGTTCAAATAAAGGTGCTTTTTACAAAAATTAATTACTGACTTCTTAGTAACAATTAACCTATTACTTACTAAGAGCTAATTAAAAAATAATAATTGTGTAATTGCCAGTGCATGAATGACTAACTCACGATTTTGATTAGAGGTTATTAACGTTATTAACTACAGTGTATAAAACTTATGAAATGAACAATAAACGAATAGTTTGTAAGGATCGGTAATTTTATTAGTGTATACTTATTACACGTGACCATAATTCCATTAGTTTGTAGTCGAAATAATGTGAACATTTCAAAGAAACAAGTGCACTTGAATACACGATGATGCACTTTTACTCAAAAAAAACAAGTGGTGCATGTTGGAACTTTAAAGCACTGTCCAGTTCTTTTCTAGTGGGAAAGCGAGGGGCGATCAGACTCCAATGACCTTCCAAAAACTTTTCCCAAAATTCAGCACTAGCTGTTGGAGTACATAGGCATAGTACGGTTTAAGAATGGTAAGATGGACATAGACTGCAGATTTACTTGACATAGACATTACAAAAATCCACAAACACTTTTAATGAAAGCTATGCCAGTTTTAATTGTGTAATTTAATCTAAATAAATACATTTGTGAGGATGTAGTCAGTAAAAATAAGTTAATTATCTAATTTTGTATCGCTGGGAAAAAAGTGTGATTTATGATATTGCAGTATGTTGCATATCAACGTTTTAATTATAATTAGTTTTGGTTAGTTGTTATTTTGACTGGGCATAGAAGTGGAAGGTTGTATAGGTCATTATCTTTTAATTTAAATGTCACTCTTAATTCAAATCTATAGGTTAATTATGAAATAATTCAATTTGAGTTCAATTTCCAATTAAAATATCAGGCAATTTATGTAAATATCCTTTATATGCCTGTAATAAGTTAGCTTAATGTATCTTGTTCATATTGAAATGCCTTTTACTGGAATTTGCTTGGTCTGTCATCAGAATTCCAAGTATTAAACTAAATGTATAACAATGAGAATAGAATAGTGAATTTAATATTTTACATTAAAGACATATATATACTGTCTATATTACTGTATATTATATTATCATATATATATATATATATATCTATAGAATATTTATATATATATATATATTGTAAATATTACTAAAAATGACCACCAAAAGGGATTTATACTCTGTAAAAGTTTAGCTTTTGGGGGGCTTCTTTCCCCGGTAGTGGGGGGTAAGATGTCCTCTTTTAATAATTTTATATTTTGTGATATGGGAACCATACAATTCAAAAGTAAATGCACATTGTTCTTAAGGGGGGCATCTTCCTCCATCTTACCCTACAAGTGCATAGTGTTTAAGTTTCCAAAAATATCCAAACAGACATTTTGGTAAGGATGTCACCAAAGTGCAATTGCTGAAAACAATAGATAATGGAGTGTGTTTGCTCTTTGCATTGTTGAAGCAGATAAAGGGTTACTACTTACTGTAGTGCGACGGCGTTTGACAGGTTTGGGAGAGAGCTGCCCATGACCTCTGAACTCCTCTCACATGACCGTGATAGTAACAGTGCTCTCCTCCCTGAAATCTCACACACATCAAACAATCACACACTGCATCAAAGTATAACGATTACACAGTGAACAGCCCTCGAATATGACAGTAACCACGGCAACATCCCCCATTAAAATTCATCAGGTTCACTTTTCCAATGTCCATCAAACGCTTTTAGCATGCCTTTCTTCCTGTCTGGTGTGAAACGAGTCCCCCCTCAAATCTGATATTTTGGTCTCTATTGCTTTATGGTGAAAATGTTGCATCTGATCACTTAATAACAGCAACATCTTCTCGACAAGACACAGGATTTGAGGAATCATTCATCATATCCGCAGCACAAAACAAATTTAAGAGCCGTGGGGTCTGTAAGCAGGTGCCCACACACTTGAACGCATGGGAGACGTTCATGTCAGTGATGTGATTGGTGTATCTGAGGTATATTTTCAAATGTTTCTGGGATTAATTCTACCAGTCTAGCTGTAGTTTTCTGCACTGCAGTCCTGGTTTCTGTGTCTCTGCTGCAGTGTAGTTGCTTAATGACTTCAGCTTCTCCACTCAATGCTTCATTCTTCCTGTGAGTGTGTGTGTGTGTGTGTCCCTCTTTCTCTCTCTCTCTCTCTCCCTCTCTCTCTCTCTCTGACTCAGTTGGGCAAAGTGGACTAGAACTGTCTATAAGCAGTTGTCATAGCAACAACGTTGCGATTGGTCAAACGCAGCTGACACTGAACAAGAGGGGCGGATGCTTTCCCAGGCTCCTTTGCCTCACTGCATCAAAGTCGCGTGCTAAAAAAGGTAGTGGGTATATTCCCAGACCCACATATGATACCTCAGAAGTTTACATTAAGACTGGCAGTGAACTACAGCTATTAAGGAGTTAGTTAATTACATGTCTTATTATATTATTCAAAAATCATTATGATATGTATCCCTAACAAAAACTGATAAAGCCATATTACCATGGAATTATGGTACATAATCCTGGTTATATTACTACAGTTAAGATATTATTTGTAACAGGGGATCTAATATTAATAAACATGTTTGTTCATTATGACATTAATCTCTAACAAAATCAATATAAAGGGATACAAATAGAAAAAGTTATATTATTTCCTTACCAGACTTTGAAAAGGTCGCCCATCCTCATCGAAGTGGCGCTCAACATAGCTAGACGACAAAAGATCACTGCAGACACACACATACACGTAATTAAAATAGAGGGAATAATACAATAATATAGAGAGCCCTACTTAGAGGGAATGAGAGCATTTGTGTTTCTGCTAGTGCACTGTCAAAATTATTTTTAGAAATCGTAAATAAAAACAGATTATTGTTTTACAAGAAAATACAATTTCATTCTTTATACTTTAAAATGTAATGTTTAATTCAATGTGTTACTTGTAATTATTTGTGAAATTCGCTAGCTATTTCTGAGTGAGAATTGTTTCCAATTAAATCCTACAGTTTACAGTGAGTGGGATTTTGAACATACTGATTGAGCTCCAGGTCTAGAACAAATGGGATTCCAAAAGCCGTCACCAGGAATGAGATCTGAGCCAAATGAATGGGCTGAGAGAAAGACGAACAGAACAGATACAGACAGGTTGGTTACATTATGAAAATGAGCCATTCCTCATCACCATGGATTTAGAACAGGACATCACCCCCCACCCATCCTGATTTTCCAGTTCTTTCTGTGAGATGTTACCTCACCCTTCCACCAAGGCACTTGCAAGTTCCCAGACATTTCTGGGGGAATACGTGGTTTGCCACAGCAAGGACAATCAGCTGTATTTCTTCCTGTCTCTCTGTAGCACCATCTTAGGTGCCTTACATTACGGACATTGCAGTTTATTGCTCTGGCCACATATGCAGACCTCATGCCTCCCTGCAGCAGGACTATAGCATGTTTACTCAGCTGAGCAGGGACTCTGGGCATCTTTATTCTGGTGTCAGTAGAAAGGTCTCTTCACTGTCCTAAGTAACTGTAACTTCAATTGGCTACAGTAAACTGTTGTCTTAAGGACTGTTTCACATGTGTATATGCAATAATTGTTTATGGTTCATTGAACAAGCATAAACAACATAAACTTTTAAAATACTTTCTCTATAAGATCTGTAGCCTGTTTGGATTTTACAAAACTACTTTAAAATACAGAATCCTGAAAAAGGGACCTTTTTTGTTGTTGCTAAGTTTATATGACAGGGTTTCTAGGTCTGCAAATTGCAAATCAGAATTAGCCCCAAACCAGCCAAATTACCCTATACAAAATATCAAAACATGCCACTCCTATATCAACAAAACATATTTTACAGCCAATGTTATGCATTCAACTTCACTTTGAAAATCGCTATATAGTAGTAATCATAAACACAGTCATGTTTTCATAAAGGAGCTCACGGGAGCTAAAAAGGTTTTCTACCAGTGCCAACTCATCATCTAGCACAGTTTAATGTTGATTGAATCAATGAAACAATGTTATTACTGATAGAATAAAAAATGGGTAAATATTTTAATATTAGCATTTCAGTCCAATACAACTTTTGCAATATGTCAAACCTTTAACTCACACAACAGTGAAAATATGGATAAAGTGTACCATCAAATTTACTGACAAGCATTTATGGTAAACTAAAAAAATAGTTTAATGTCATTTCTATTGAAAACGTGCCATACATTAATTAATTGTGAAGACACATTGTAATGATGAAAAATCTAATTTAGTATTATTTACAAGTTCTTTATATGTTAGTCAAACAACATATCCCAAACAAAGATACGTCTTTAAAAGCATAACAAAGGATTATTTAAAACAAGATGTTAAGTGGACTTTAAGTAAAACTTGGAAGTTACATATTAAAGGGGTCATTGATGCGAATTTCACTATTTACTTTTCTCTTTGGAGTGTTACAAGCTCTTGGTGCATAAAAAGACCTGTAAAGTTGCAAAGACTAAAGTATAAAATCCAAAGAGATATTCTTTATAAAAAAAAATAAGAGTCAACCACGCCTACCAAAAACGGCTCATTCTAACATGCCCCCACATGTCTACATCACTAAGTGGAAATATTAGCATAATGCCGCCCAAAATGTTCACGCAAAGAAAGAAGACATACTTTTATTCTCGCTGTAGTATTGTTGTGCCGCCGCCATGTCGTGAAGGCACTGTGTGATTCGTTTGTGAAAGCGAAACTACTTTGTTTTTGTCTTCCAAAAGAGGACGATATCTGTTTCGTCATGCCTGGAGTTGATCCGTGTTGGTCGCTGAGGAAATACATCAACTTCGCTTTGTGGATCGCCGGATCGGCTTTCACTGGGGACGAAGCGGAGTCCAGCCCGGGGTCGTCAAATGTTGTTGCCACAAGCCCTCCGGACGCTCCATCGTCGAATCCACCGCCTCTGCTCACTCTAACCCACGGCTCTGCCAATCTAGGCCGCAAAGTCATCTACGCAACGCATGCTCTACGCGGCAATGTGTAAAAAGACAGTATAAGTCATTTTAATCTATAATTATGTCCCCACTGGATTCTACGAATGCCTTGTTTATAATGGGTTGTCATGTTTTTGAATCATCGCTCCGGCCTGACAGGCATCATCACAATATGGTGAGGGGCATAACACTTCCGTCACACGCTTGAGGTATTAGGCCAATCACAACGCATTGGAGAGCTGGCCAATCACAGATACCTTGCTTTTTTAGAACGATCGACGCGTTTCAGAAAGGCGGGGCCATAGAGGAGAAACAAGAATGTATAGTATGTGGAAAATAATGTGTTTTGAACCTTAAACCACATAAACACATTCATTACACCATATACACAAATAATGTTCTTTTTAGCAGCATCACATGACCCCTTTAAATATGCACTATATACACAAAGTGTGTACAGTCATGAAAGTGTACTCCAAGTACACTTAATTTTGGCTTTTATTTCATGAATATTACATTATCTGCAAGTACATAAAAAAAATTAAGTGCACATTCAGTATAAATAAGCACACGTTTTTGCTGGGAATATGCTAAACTAAAAAAAAAATTGCTTCTTGTATTAATCGTGGATGTGTTGCTTTGGATAAAAGCATCTGCTAAATTAATAAATGTAAATGTAAAAATGTAAATGTTAACTCATTTTGAATCAAGTGGAGTTGTGTATGTAGAATGTTCAAATCAGTCACTGCTTAGGATTCATTTCAGTTTGGATGCTGCCGGGAGGTCAGTGATTTGCAGTGAGTTAGCAATTTCTAGTGACAGAGATCATTCTGCTGGTGGGAGATGCAGCCCCCTGATACAAGTGGATACCACATCAAAACAAGAGCAACTACTAGAAACCAACAGCAACTAAATTGGCTTACAACTAACAAATATTTGTCTTTTTAATCTTCAATCAAAATGTAACTTGCTCTCATGCTCTGCCTCTGCACCTTCTCCGTTTTAAACCGACATCATCAAACCAACCCCTCCAACCACTTGGCATAGACAACACACTTCACCCTCCAAATCAAAGTCCCGCCTAAATGTTTTCCTCACTGAGCTGACTTTTTTTGCCTTCATGAGAAAGGACAGTGGAGATTTTGACAGGAAAGTGGAGGGAGAGAGAGGGAATAGGTGACAGTACAGATTCAGACAGAAGATGTCGAGTGAGGGATGGTCACGTAGGGTTGTCGTGTGCTCTACACCAGTGTCAGGTGAAGCAGCTCAAGGTTATGAGCATATAAAATGGCCTTTGACAGACAGGTGGTATATATTGCACCCCTGGTTACAGGAGACGAACGGTGTGGGTGTGAAATGCGATCACCTTGCAATACTTGCAGTCGAAGGCACGAAAACAAATACCTGCCTCAATGCAAGAAGCGGGGAGTGCATCCACACTCATTAATTGAACTGAATAAATCATTCAAAAACTACAGTCTAGTACTGTACAGTAGGTTCGATCAAATACAGACATGGATGGGCAGAGTGTAAAACAATACGTTATGTTAAAGCAATTAAATGCTCAGGACCCCATTGTAAAGCCAATTTTGCAATAACAACCGGACGACTGTACATTATCCTGAATATTACAGCTATAAAAATTTGATTGAAGTTAAAATATTTTATGAGCTCTCTTTGTTCACAGCACGTTCCCCGCAGTTCCCAGAGTTTTTCCAGTGGCTGGGCACCAAAATTTTACAAAAGATTAATTTGTCAAGACCACTGAAGAGTTTTAGCATTTAATGAGATATTCTATATTTATTCATATGTGAAAATGCCTGTTTGGTTGGCTGACTGGGTGGTTGAGTACAACAGTGTAAACACAGGAACTCTGCGTGTTTTTCAGATAAACTATAAGAACACCTTCTGATTCACAAAACATGCTTCCAAAAGCATCAATAAGGTACCATTTACCCTTGTGGAGTTGATGGGTTAAATCCATTCATCATTGTATATAATGCTCACAAAATCCATGCAGCTGCTATTTCACTTGGTTTATAATAGAAAAATATAAAATTAAATATGTTAAACCAGGATTTGAACCCCACTCCCCTTGCGTACTAAAGGTGCGGTCACATTTACTGTTGTTCAGGGAATTTTCACAGGTGAAATCCAATAGGAATCGGATTTCACTTGACGGCAAAAGATTATTGACAACAGACAACGGACCTTTTTGCCATGAAATTTCACCAAATTTTGCTAGTGTGATCGAACTTTAAAGGACCCAAAAATGCAATCAAATATAAAGATTTGCAGAAATTTTGTATTACATCACATGCTTACCAATGGATCCGATGGAGAGTCCAAACAGCTGATAAAAACAAAACAATAATCCAAGTAATCCACACCACCCCAGTCAATCAATGAATGTCTTGTGACGTGAAAAGCTGCGTGTTCGCAAGAAATAAATCAATTATTAATTAAGGCATTTAATGTAAACCGTCCATTTGGCCAAAATAGTCCATAATCCATAAAGAACACTTCCTCCGTGAAAAAGTCTGTCCCCTGTTGTCCTCTCAAATCAAAATCCACCAACATATTTTTTTAGAACTGTTTTGGACTGTTTTCAATTGTATAAACAGTGCTTGATCTGTGCATGTTTCTCTCCTGATTCAGACGATATGACTTTTTCACTGGAGAAAACAAAATTATGCCAAGAGGACTTGTAGCCAGAAGCAACGGTTTGAAGTTAAAACGTCCTAAACGTCTTAACAGTGAATTTATTACAAAGACGCAGCTTTTCACTTCACAAGGTTATTGTGATATGTTTACCAGCTGTTTGAACTCTCATTCTGATGGCACCCATTCACTGCAGAGGACCCAAGTGATGTAATGCTAAATTTGGTTAAGAAACAAATCTGGGATAGCCTGGAGAATAAGAACATTTTGATTTTTGGGTGAATGCATGCATGAATTACATGCATGATACTAATAGTAACCAATAACATCAGCAACAGCAATAACGGCAATAAACAATAACAGTACAAATCAATGTTTGCTGTATTCAAATAATCAATGTTGTTATATTTTCCTTGATTTTCATATCATATTCTCCAACAATATGTGTGCTATGCATATTTTATAAATGTTTGAAAGTTATATCTTCTTCACTGGTGTTTTGTTAGATATTGGACATCTTCCAACTACTGCCTGAGTAATAATGCTTCTCAGAATTAGCCACCAAATGGTACTAGATGTTCTTTTTCCAGAAACTGTGTTTTGGTAATATGCAAAATATGATATTTGAAAGTGCTTATTTTGCTATATTTATTCTAAAGGTGTGAAATCCATGTCTAGCCACACATCTATTTTTAACCTCAACATTTGACTGGTCATGATGACCTAGCTTGATCTGACCAATAGTCACAACAACATATGACATAACAGATGAGCGACATAATGGATAAATCTATTTGACCTTTTCTTATTAGACATAAACACCAGTTTGGTAGGATGCCAGTTTCCTGCATATATGTATTCCTTGTGCCTACGCTTACTTCTTCATTACTCTTCAGTCTTTACTTTTCCCCTATATCTTACTTCTTGTGAGCTTTTCTTCTGATATTCACTGCTTCATCCCTTAGATATAATAATTTGGAAAACTCTGCACTTTGGTATAAATTATTCAATAAGTTAGATCTTAATTTGGTTAACTTTATTAATTTATTGTATTAATCATTTTTATTTAATAAATTTGTTATTCCTTCTTCTAAAATGTATCTCTGACACACTCTAAAATCTAATTAGTTGGGCTTACTTAAAAAAAGCATGCAAACCGATTGCCTTGAAAAAAACTAAGTAAAGTGAAATAGAAATAGTATGTTGTACTGACAAATGCTTACACGAGAGTTCTAGTAACTAAAAAAGAACTGTAGGGGTACTTGATCCTTTCATTTAGGTTTAATCATGACTTAGTATAGCTACTCACTGACTTCCAGAGTGCATTGCGGCAGAATAAATGGTGCAGTTGCTTTGATTTACAGTTGTTGATTTAATTTGCCAATTTTATTTGCTGTCTTGTGTCAGTAGTAGCACAACAAAAAGAGCAAATAAAATGGTTTTTGTTACAATTAATGAAAATAAATTAAATTTAATTGTTACCATTGTTGTGGTTCACGTGTTGAATGTTTAAGTCTGTGTGTGACTTTAGCATATTACCACACTATTTGGATTATATAAACCCAATTAAAAGCATCTCGAGGTATTTATGAAAATTGAAACTGGAAAATATTCATTAATAAACTCACACAAAACAAAACACTAAAGCTTTAATAAGATAAGTCACTTTTTTAAAGCAACCTATTTATTACTTTTCTTCCCTTGAAATCAAATAACTCTGACTTCATGATGCATTGCTGCACTAACGGGAAGAAAATTATAAAAACATAAACCATGTTCCAAGTGCCCAACCAAAGGGAACGCTAATCACTATAATGGTGAGTTTAAAAAAAACACATTTTAGGAAAATCAACATCAATTGAATAAGAAGTCAGCTTATGTGATGTTTTCTCAAATATTACAGTTGTATTGAAAATTCCACATGCATGATGACTGGAAAACGAGTGAATGCAGCTAGTGAAAGATAACTGCAGACATTGAGGAAATAGATGAAAAATGTATTAAGACTCTTTTTCCTTTCTTCTTCTTCTGTTGTTATGTTGCACATAAGTAACATATTAGTGCATTGCTTCCTCTCACAGGTGTATTAATGTCATTGGTTCATTTGTGGCTACTTGAATATTTTAAATAAGTGTCATTCAAAGCAGTAAACTGATTTATATGCCTTGAATGTAGCTGTAACTTAATAAAACCTAGTAATTATAACAACTAAGTAAAGATAACTAATTAAATCTAAGTAAGGTAAACTATTGGATTTTACAGTGCATAATCATTTTACTCGACTGCCTGGATTTCACTGCATCATGACGGCCAGACCAAAACCAGACAATTTCAGTTTACTAAACAATATGAACAAAACAATATGTGCACTCCCGATGCAAAGACTGTTTTAAAAGGTAAGTAGCAAAATGATGCTGTCATCTAAGATATATAATTTAGATCAAATTACAAAGAGCAATCAAGCCACTGTGACAAGTTCAGTCAAAAATCATCAAACAAAAATGTGCAAAAACTGGTTGTCAATACCCTCTAAGTGGCATATTTATCTCTGAAAAATTCATAATACCTTAAAGGTATACAGTATATTACAATTCCACTAATATTAAGATAAGATACAAAGATGTCCTTACAAGGGAACTGTTGAACCCCTAAAAGTACAGTTTTTGCACATATTTCTGGCAGTGAAAATGGTGGATGGGTAAAACGAACTTATGTTTATAAAAGTATTTCATTGTTCATGGAATGCTTAACAGTATTAGAAACACTTACAGTATAATATTATACATATATATATATATAGAAACACAATATCTGTGCGTTGTATGTACGTTCATACAACAGTTAGTTCCATTCCTCTAATTTGGCTGAGCGTTCTACGATTACTGTTTTACTGCTTGTATCACTGCCTTTGATTCAGTTTGTGTCATTCAGGAAAAGAATGTGAGTGAGGAGTGGAAAATGGAGACCAGGAAGAGCACTGTGCTACATCCGAATGATTGCAGTGAATTTTATTCAA
>JADLZN010010264.1:1065000-1111846 GCA_018155175.1 Sinocyclocheilus anophthalmus | reverse complement strand
CTATATATATATCTATATATATGTTTGTATATCTTGCTTTTACCCCTAAAAGGGCAATGTATCCCCTGAGATACAAACATTTAGAGACAGATTACAAAAAATGTAAGCATTTAATTCATAAAATGTCACTGTAAAGCTAATAAGCTGATGCTGAACAACAGCTTTTTAAACAGGTAAGTCCCCTCCAACATGTGCAAATATGAACTAGATCAAGGTTTTTCCCACGACAGCCGGCCGTGCAGGTTTAAATGCTGCCTGTGAGCCAAACACAGAATGTAGAAACTAACTCACCTCATCTAAATATTCACAACCTTTCAACATGAAACCAAGAAATGAGACCTACACTTTCCCTGCTTCTCTCCACAGCTCCCCCAGGATACATCGCCCCTTTTAGGGTTCAATTGGTTTTATTATAATCACATGAAACTTTTCCTACAATCCTGAAGAGCTTAGTATCATTTATAAAACAGCAGGAACCAGCAGCTAGGCAATACACTTATTTATTCACATAGAAAAACACCGGAATAAAAAAGAGGGCATCAGTATATCAGTGTCTGATGTGAAATGAACAGTGATGATTTGGGGTGTGCTGGTCAGTATCTCCTCTGCCGGGGACTGAAGACGGTGCTGGGGTCCCGGTCTCGCTCGCGCTGGCTCTCGGGTGATGAGGGCTTCTCCGCGCCGGCGGGCCGCTCTTTAGCGCTCTTGAACAGATCTCGACCCGTGCGCAGAATCTGCTCCTCCATCCTCCTGTGCCGCTTCATGTCCGACAGCACCTTGTCCAGCCGGGCCTCGCGCCTGACCGCGGAGCGAGCCGAGGATCCTGCAGAACACAGCTCAGCATCACTCACCAGATCGGCACACACCTGCGGAGAACAGCCGCGTTATACCTGGAGTCCTGCGGCGGCTCAGAAAAGAGTTCTTGGGAGTCGTCATCTGTTCCTCGTCGAAATCAAATTCAGTTGGACTGAGAGCCCTGCAGAGCGTAGCAATAATCAATACATATTTACATCACATTATCATTTAATGTAACAATGTACAATATATGCACACAAACGGGGTTTATATACGTAATTATAGTTACAATTTTAAGTCTCTTCTGCTCAGCAAGGCTGCTTATTTTGATCCCAAATCTAGTAGTAAAAACACTGAAAATCTTCGAATGTAAAACGCTGTTTTCTCTGTGACTCTCTGATTAAACTGGAATGTATTTCGTGATGCGCAGAGCTGATTTCAGCATATTACTCCAGTATCAGGTCACATGGATATTCAGAAATCAGTTAATATGTGATATTAGAAACACTTCTGGTATATCACGTAATATTTGGTTTACATTAATAATATTTCACTGTTTTGACTGTGTTTTTGATCAAATAAATGCAGCCTCTGTGAGCAGAAGAGCCTTTGAGACACATGAAGAGTGCAGAATGATGTGAGATGTATATCAGCGTATATCTGACGGACTTGCGCTGGTCCTCCTGCGGCTCCTGCGAGGCGTCTCCGTCTCTCTCAGGCGAGGGCGTGCGTGCAGGGGTCGGAGGTCGGCGTGGAAGCGGCTCCCACTTCAGCTCCAGCGGTTCTCCTTTAGCCAGGATCTGGTAGAGCCGCTTGATCTCGTGGGGCGGAGGCATCCAGCTCCTGGGCTCCTCCATCTCCTCGTCACTGTACGGGATCTCCCAGTCTCCGCTCATCTCTCCGTCCTCCTCCGCTTCTGCATCGCACACATTCAGAGTGGGGAGTAACTAGTCACATGTAACGGAATCACGGCATTTAATTACTAAATACATGGGTTGCACTTTATCTTAAGGTGTCCTTGTTACAATGTAATTATACCTTAAAGCACTGAGTAATATTAATTAACCACGTGTCACAGACAGGTGTGGAGTGCGTACTTGTGTCGTCCTCTGCTGTAGCATCTTCATGCATCTCCTCGCTTCTTTCTGGCTCCTTTTCTTCCAGTTTTCCCGCAGTTTTCTCCTCCTCGCGGACTCCCAGCGCCTCCTGCATCGCCTCTCCTGCGGGGAGCAGAGCTCAAACGGCTGACTTCTACACACACTACATGGACAAAAGTATTGGCACCCTTCTAACGAGCAGGTCTGACTACTTCAGGCAGTTCCACGAGTTCAGATCTTAATGTTGCAGCATATAATGCTATTCTGGGGAATTGTGTGCTTCTAACAGTTTGCACAGGACTCTTTTCTATTCTAACACAACGATGCTTCTGTGTATATTTTACTTTAAATGCAGATTTGAGCCAAAAACTCATCACCAAACAACTGTCACTTGTACATACATATGGACAAAAAAGCCATTGGACACCCCCTTTAGAAAGAGAAAAGCATTCAACATGTGGCACATAATTCATCTATTTTCAAATGGTATTTCCACTCTGCGGCAAACAGATTTGAAAGTGTCTAAAAGGAATGAATCATTATGTACACGCCATCAGGGTTTGCTGGAGATCTGATTAAAGTATTCCCACTGACTCACTCATTTCGTCTCGAACCTTGCCTTATACGCAGAGGCATTGTGTTAGAATAGAAAAGAGTCCTGTGCAAACTGTTAGAAGCACACAATTCCCCAGAATAGCATTATATGCTGCAACATTAAGATCTGAACTCGTGGAACTGCCTGAAGTAGTCAGACCTGCTCGTTAGAAGGGTGCCAATACTTTTGTCCATGTAGTGTGCATCAGCTCCAGAACAGCTGCGGCTCGCTGAGCATCTTTCAGAAACATTCAGTATGGTTATTAATATTGCACAGAAATGAAGGGGAGGAGGCAAACTTACAGCTGTTTTCCCACTACTCTTCTAAACAGCTGCGCGGGATAATAAGAAGCATCAGAGAAAGATTATTATTTCAGAGAATAATACTCTATTCGTTATTACGCTCATTCAGCGCTGTTGTTGATCTCGGCGCTCTGACGTCACTCGCCTCAGCACCCGGATGAGCGGATCCGCCCACAGCGCCACCGCGCGCTCGAAGGACAGACACACAGCCAGTGTTTTCCCGCGGAATACTTTAAAGAGGTCATGAACTGCCTTTTTATAATTATTTTGTACCGTTCTCTGAGGTCCACTTATAATGTTATCGAGATACTTAAATCAGTAATAGGATCTGTTCGTGGCATGTTTTTGAATTGTAGACTCGGAAGTAAACGCCCCCTGCTGTGATTGGCTAATAGTTGTGTGTGATTGACAGCTACAGCCTTCACAGATGGACGCTGCTGAGATTTAGCTAAAAAATGCATAAATACTCATATCAAACCATCTGTTTAACAGTCAAAGCAAAAGTGATCACGTAATGAAAACAGTTACTCACACTTGTGTTGCGACAGATCCAATATAGCCTCAGTATCGTCTTTTAGTTTCAATCTTTCTGAAAATTCCAGTGTGTCGAATTGTGTTTTGTTACGTAAACGAATCCTCAGTAAAATGAAGTGAACGAAAGACAGAGATCTTACTAACGCGATCTGGATGTTCATTCAAAATAAACAACATTGGGATCAGAAGGAAAAGCAATGCAAACACTGTTTCTCCACAGCAGGGCGGGGCTAAACGTGCAGTGATGTAGAAACAGTGGGCGGGGCTAAACAGGCAGTGATGTAGAATCGGTGGTCGGGGCTAAACAGGCAGTGATGTAGAATCATGGGCGGGGCTAAACAGGCAGTGATGTAGAATAGGGTGGGCGGGGCTAAACAGTCAGTGATGTAGAATCGTGGGCGGGGCTAAACAGTCAGTGATATAGAATCGGTGGGCGGGGCTAAACAAGCAGTGATGTAGAATCAGTGGGCGGGGCTAAACAGGCAGTGATGTAGACTCAGTGGCCGGGGCTAAAGGCAGTGATGTAGAATCAGTGGGCGGGGCTAAACCGGCAGTGATGTAGAAATCGTGGGCTGGGGCTACCACGTGGCAGTGAGGTTAGAAGCAGTGGGCAGGGGCTAAAAGGCAGGTGATGTTTAGAATCAGGGGCGGGGCTAAACAGGCAGGGAGTAGAATCAGTGGCGGGGCTAAACGTGAAGTGATGATAGAATCAGTGGGCGGTGCTAAAACAGGCAGTTATGTAGACTCAGTGGCGGGGCTAAACGTTGCAGTGCTGTAGTCGGGGGGGCGGGGGCTAAACACAGGCAGTGTGATGTAGAATCAGTGGGAGGGCCTTCTAACGTGCGTGCTGTAGAACAGTGGGCGGGGGCTAAACAGCAGTGAGGTAGAACTCAGGTGGGCGGGGCTAAACAGGAGTGATTGTAGACTCGTGGCCGGGGCTAAACGTTGCCAGTGCTGTAGAACAGTGGCGGGGCTAAAAAGGGCAGTGATGTAGAATCGGTGGGCGGGTCTAAACAGGCAGTGATGTAGAATCAGAGGACGGGGCTAAACAGGCAGTGATGTAGAATCAGTGGGAGGGGCTAAACAGGCAGTGATGCAGAATCAGGTGGGGAGGGGGCCTAAACAGGCATGAGCGACAGTGATGTAGAATCAGTGGGCGGGGCTAAACGTGCAGTGATGTAGAATCGGTGGGCGGGACTAAACAGACAGTGATGTGGAATCGGTGGGCGGGGCCAAACAGGAAGTGATGTAGAATCGGTGGGCGGGACTAAACAGACAGTGATGTGGAATCGGTGGGCGGGGCCAAACAGGAAGTGATGTAGAATCGGTGGGCGGGGCTAAAAAGGCAGTGATGTAGAATCAGTGGGCGGGGCTAAAAAGGCAGTGATGTAGAATCAGTGGGCGAGGCTAAACAGGCAGTGATGTAGAATCATGGGCGGGGCTAAACAGGCAGTGATGTAGAATATGTGGGCGGAACTAAACAGGCAGTGATGTAGAATCAGTGGGCGGGGCTAAAAAGGCAGTGATGTAGAATCAGTGGGCGGGGTTAAACAGGCAGTGCTGTAGAATCGGTGGGGGGGCTAAAAAGGCAGTGATGTAGAATCAGTGGGCGGGCCTAAACAGGCAGTGATGTAGAAACAGAGGACGGGGCTAAACAGGCAGTGATGTAGAAACAGGCGTTGATCATCTTCTGTGGAGGCGGGGTTTATCCACACCATTACATCATAGAGTAGAACATTCCTAAAGCTGTCGTTTTAAAACGGCAGACTGCCTTCATTATAAACAGTTTTTGGACTAACGAGAAAGTTATGAGTTCTGAAACCTACAGCATGTTTTTATAGAACAATGACCTCTTAGATGTTAAAGATCCAGCAATTTTTGGAAACCATTTGGGAATACTTTTCAGGAAACGTATCAGAAACTTTGGCTAATTCTGTTGACGTTATGAACAACCATTCTCAACAGCAAACCTTCTCAAAACGTTAGCACCAAAGCATTATTTGTACATTGTTTAACCTTTTCTGAAACATTTTAGTTGGAAGTTCGTTTAAGATGCTTTAGAGAACATTCAGAAGTAACTGTGCTTGCGAAACAATAAAATAGAACATTTTTTATTGTTGTCTTTAGCATTCACATCATCAAGAAAAACTTGTAAAAATTGAAACATTTTTGAGTGTTCTTACAAAACAGATCATGAATGAAATGTTTTATGAAATACTGACATATATATAAGACACTTACAGTTGCTAGTTTTTAATATATGTCGGGTGAAGCTACATCTAAATGACTAAACAAATAGCAAATGTTTTTGTAACATTTTCATTTGGCGGGTGTTTCCCATAATTCCATGCTCGGTAGCATCTGCTTTATGCTTCTAATGGAAGAGTTGACATACTGTAACGCAAACATTATTATTATTATACTGTTGCTTATGGTTTGGGTTTTTCAACGTAGTCTCTCAGATGTCTACAGACATGTTTAAATGACTAAGATCTGATGCCCATGCATTTTGGAGTAATGCTTTTGTGCACTCAATGCTGAGCCACTTTTGCTCTCCAGACTGTTCTGAGGGCTCTGTGGAGTAATCCTCTGTATTTCCATTTATGTGGATGTGTGTAGAGTTAGTCTGAAGGGGGCAGTACAGTCAAATCTTTCCTTGTCCTCTTCTCCTCCTCCAGACTATCAGTGCTTTCCCATCAAACCTGGTCCCCCGGGCTTATGCCAGGCTTTCTGCAATTTCAGAAACCTCAAAATCAATCTGCAGAAGCAGAAACTAAACACTGAATTGCAGTCTGTTTGTTTTGAGTGACACACTTTGGTTCAGCCAATGGCCTGGGTTTAGGGGAGGGGCTACGGTTTTGATGGACAGGAGAACATTAATTAGTTTTCTGTTCAGTTTGGCTCATAAATTACTTGCTTCACATGCACTAGACCTGATATGCTATTATTCAGATGAGTTACATGATTATGATGAAGTGTATGAATGTGTTACTGAGTCCATTAGTGATATAGTTTTGTGTAACTGAAATGTGTATATATAGTTTTGCACATCAGTGCTGGTTAATAACGGATTACTTGTAATCTGAATTATGAAGATTGCAAAAATGAATAATTCATAATGTCAGTAAATTATGTCTGATGTCGGTTAATGTGTCACAGTCATTCGGTAAAAAAAAAAAGTTTGTTAATTATTTGCTCGTTTAGTAAGTTTTAACATAATATTAGTGCTGTCAAATGATTAATCTCATCCAAAATAATAGTTTTTATTTACATAATATAAGTGTGTGTCTGTACTGTGTATATGTATTATGTATATATAAATACACACAGTATACACTTTGAAAATATTTACATATATTTACTGTATATTCATATAATTTATATTATGTCAAAATATGATTTAATATATAAAGTAAATTTTTTCTTAAATGATATTACAGTAAATGCGTGGGTGTGTAATTATTTATTTACATAAAAATATACAAGCACACGCATGTATGTAAACAAACTTATTTGGGAGCGATAATCATTTGACAGCACTAATATATTTATATGATATACACAAACGATAGATAGATAGAAAATAGATTATTAGCTTTTCATGAAGTCATGATAAAAATGTAATATTTTATTTCTTTATAATTTAATATATTATAGTAGTTGTAGGTTTTTCATATATAGTTTCTAGTTTGTTTTATATAGAAAATATTTTCTGATGTGAATATGGTACAAAACAATCCTAATCAAAAGCAAACTAAAAGTAATCAGAATACAGTACCTAAAATGCGTAATCTAATATATTCCCTCACTAACAGCAGTTTTCATCATGCAGTATTTTGTAAGTAATCTTCCCAGCGCAGGTTTTATCTGTAGCTGAGCTGCTGAGTTCTCACAACTGATCCTGCCTTTTCCTTTCTCCTCATGTTTTGTCTTGATCTCTCTCTCCTTCTGTCTATTTTGGTCCTCGCTGATGTTCCTGAGATGTTGGCGTGCTGGACTAGGTACAAGCTTCTTCAGTTCTGCCCTTGTTTCGTAACCAGCTTCTGATTCATCGAGCGTCAAGATGCTGTTCGTCAAAAGCAAAGCTCACTCTGACAGACTGGAGCTGGAGAAGGAGTTTGATTAGCTGTGATAACACTGACAGACGTCTTAACTCTTAAATTCCCAGCTTTCTGTGTTCTCACTGTTCTACGGCAGGGGGCGCTATTACACATCTTCTGAAAGATT
Source organism: Sinocyclocheilus anophthalmus (assembly GCA_018155175.1). Taxonomy (NCBI): domain Eukaryota; kingdom Metazoa; phylum Chordata; class Actinopteri; order Cypriniformes; family Cyprinidae; genus Sinocyclocheilus; species Sinocyclocheilus anophthalmus. Next base: position 1,104,296 of record JADLZN010010264.1, on the reverse strand, counting down.
ACTGAATCTCTGGATCAAAGCATGGCGAAGAAGAAACAAGCGATTATATAAAATAACAGATCATCAAACTTTAATCTTTATATAAATCAAAATTGCCTAACATTACAGAATGAAATGGTGAGTGTTGATGGTCTATATTCTGATCATTATTCCGGACATAGTTAAAACTAGTCTCAAAAATGTTGTTTTATTCAGATTTTTGTTCAAAATGTTGCAATGTTTTTTTTTTTGTTGAAACTTGCCCACATTCAAGTGTTGATAAAAATAAGAATGCATAAAGCTAGAATACAACTTTTTTTTTTTTTTATGCTGTCACTGGCGAGAAGCGCCGGCGGGGAAAGAGTTAAAATGATTAATGAATATTTATATTATTAGCAGGTCGCCAATATTTAATTCTAATCATAGCACTTAAAATATGAGAATATTATTTATAATTCATAACAAAATTATTTAACCAGAAATAAAAAAACGTAAAACTTTTAAAAGAAATCCTTTATAACCTTAAAATAATAATATACCTTTATTCTTACATATTAAAGTTCAACACAACTTATTCTTTGTGCTGCAGACCTCAAATCTGTGGCTTGTTGTCCGGAAGTGTACATTTTAATCTCAATATTAACATTTAAGAAAGATTGTGTGATTAAGCTGAGAAAGAACACTGTGTGATGTTACTTTTTCAAGCAGCCAGACGTTTGTTTCGACTGGCGAGCAATAAAACGAGCTAAAAAAACTCCTCTAGACTTCCCCGAGAGGAACATGTGAGAATGCAATCATCATAACTTCCATTGAGCGCTTTACATAACGCTCACCTCATTTGATTTAAAATTCTTGAAATTGAGAACAACCATTGCTAGATCTAGCAGAAGAGGCCAGAGAAGACGCTGAGTGCGAGACAGAGGTGAGGTCTGTCATCTGGAGGCGTCTTTAATGAGAGAACTTACACAAGTAACCCAGAGAAACACTCGGCCTGCTGCATGGAGTAATCTTTCATCTGGGAAATGTATAAGCGAAGATGCAGAAATTCAGCTTTAGAATACAGAGTGGGAGAAAGCAGCGAGTTTGATAAGCGAGCTGAATGTTTTGTCGTCCAAGTCGACAAGGCCTTGAAATGATGTAGAGCGTTATTGTAGCGCGCTCCTGATTGTTGTCCTTGTCGTCTTGAATCATTGCTTTCAGATTACTGCCATAACCGTGTATTAATATGCCATATTCCTGCTGTGATGTTTAGGGTTGCAGTGGAGATGTTTGTGATTCTCTGATCGCACATCCTCAACAGCAGCTCGCAGATCAGTCCAGGTCTTTGCTTGAACATTTTGTACAGTAGCAGCTGCTTTATTGTGACAGAGAAGCTGTTTGGTGTCAGATTGATGGAGTCTGAAGTGTAGCAGAACATATAATGGCTGTCAGTGCTTGTCTTTCTGTATAACTCCAAATTGAGAATTTCAGATCGGCGGCCTTTGCATTGATTAAATTTTACATTTAAATTGAACATGCCAATTTTTGCAGCAAAGCAAAAGAAATTGCATCACTTATTCTGAGTAATTATGCTTATTGGATCTGTCACAGCAATGATCAGCAATTTTTACATACAGTGTTTTAATCCTAGTGCATTTAACATATACTGTGTTAAAAGATCGTTTTCATTTTAACGGGGTGGTTGACTGTTTTTTTCTAGGCTTTATTGTGTTTATGGGGTACAGTCTAACATTTTAATGCTACCGTAAAAAAACCAGCATTATTTTCAGATTTACCTTTATTCTACACCGCTCTGTCCCTTCTCCTATAAACGTGATCATTTCCTTCTTTTATGAAGCCCTCCCTCAGAAATACGTGATGGGCTGAGATTGGTCAGCTGGCTTAGTGTGTTGTGATTGGCTAAACCGCCAGTGCAGTCCAGAAACGCCACACTGAAACTTTTTCAAGACTCTTTCTCCGATTGCTTTGGAAAATGTGTTACCATTAGCAATGAATCATTATTCAAATGTAGCGTTAGAACCGTGAATCTATTTGCATATCAATAAAACGCGTTAGTATTTGAATGTGCATGTGGTTAATGAGAGCGCCGCCGGTCCTGGGCGAGAAGCGATGGTCTTCGGTTATCTGGTTCTGTGAGAATATCCGCTCAATCTTACCCCTGGATTGTTTGATTCAGTCGGTTTAGTGGTAGCACAGTAAGAAGCTTTGAAACTCTCTAACCTTTCCAAACATTCATTACTGTTCACAGCGGTAGCCGGCCGATCCTGGCCTCTCTCAGTCCTGCTGTGCTTTCAATATTAATTAAACTCAATATGGCACTGTCACTGATCCAACCGATGCATCGCAGCAGAATACTGTAGACCCTGCTGCACACACAGATATATTACTCTCAGTTTAGTTTAGCCTCAAGCTTATTCTTATCGCAGGTCAAATTAAATTCTTAGACTTGACTTTTGCTTACACCATGTCTGAACCACAACATGCCATTTGGCAAAAGTTGTTTTTCAGTTTTTGTCCCAACCAGCCTTATAGCAAGCGATAAGAAGAAGGGTGTTTTGTCGATCGTTTGGTTTGTGTTCTGGTTAGTGCACAACTCTCCAAGTAGGTAGCCCCGCCCACTGTAAAACCTCATTGGTCCAAAGCCAATCACATCTATCTATAGTTCTGTCTGCCTTTCAGTCATTTTATCTGATGTTCTGTCTGTTGTTTTATCTGTCTACACTGTAAAAAAAATTCCATAAAATTTACGGGGGGAAAAAACGGCAGCTGTGGTTAATTTACAGTTAAATACCGTAATTTCATAACTGATATAATGTTAATATACCAAACTAATGAAGTACTGAACTCTGTTTTGTACCTTTGTAATACACTGATAACCACCAAATGCAGGAGGTGATGAGAGTCACATGATGAACCAAAGCCCATCACAAGCAGCTTTTAAATAACAACATATATAGAAGGTGCACAGTGTCATTCACACAAACACCAAACACCATCATGGTAACACCCATGAAACTGAAATAATGCAATAAACAACATTAGGTGTAACACACAACCCTAATATACACAAATGATAAGAAAAAACTAAGAAGAAACACAGTTATTTCAACAAAAAAACATCAAATTTGAAATTCTGGGAATGTCAATTTACGGTTATTCTCTGTAAATTATAGTCTTTTTCACTTCCAAAAACGGTATACTACCGTAAAATTAATGTCCAATACATGTAATGTCCAATACAGTTTTTCACCGTATATAGTAGGGGAATTTACCGTTAACCATTTAACAGGTTTTTACTGTAGCATTTTTTTACAGTCTTTTACCGTTAAATTAACTGTCATTTTTTACAGTGCATCCATCCCCAGCCATCCATCCCGTCTATATTCTGCTATAGGTTGTTATGCTTTTGTAGCGGATCTAAAATATGCTGATATCAGAATATAAAAAATAGAGGTAACATGCACTTAAAATTTGATTATTGGAAGTTAGAGTATATGATTCAGTGTTTTCCCCACAATTGTCCTAAAATGTGATGTGCTAGACCAGGTTTAATGTGTGAAGACCTGCGAATACTAATGAGACCAGGTGGTCCAAGCAGGGATGGTAGTGCTGATGGATGATTTGGGTTCTGCAGCTTGCTTTACCTGCCTGGCCTCTTGTTCTTCGTGACAGGTGTCTCCAGTCCCTCCGGCTTAAGGGACTTGGTTTGATTCTCTATTCCAAATCAGCTGTGACACTTAAATTGATGCGGGTGTTTCAGAGGGAACGACTCTGCTTCATGAACAGGAAAAGAGCCAAATGAGATCTGACAAAGTGAGAAAGGAAAGAGTACTAGTGCGTGTTCGCTTGTTTAGTTAAACATAAGACATGCCAGATGACTAAAGGGGTGAACCCAGTGTTTAAAGAGGTCATGCTTTTCCACGAAATCAACTTATATGGCTTCTTCAGTCTCACACAACCAGCCTTTTGACTATCTGCATACGCTCTGGTCTGCGTAGCAGCGAATCTTTTATATTACTTACGATCAAGTGAAATGGTGTTTTTCTCGCGTCTCCTGTAATGTATGGCAGCAGACGTCTGTCCAGTGTCTGTGTGGGAGTTTGTGTTTTTGCGCACCTGAGAAAAGCTTGGCTTTGACTAAACGAGTCCAGGCCTCCTGTCTGCTTCACAGCCGCAGACCTCTGGCAGCGTGTGAAGGGGTAGCGTTTGTTCTACTCCGTCTCATTTATTAGAAGACTATTTTAAGCCTAGATGAGTCAAAATTCTTTCCTTTTATACCTCGGAGGCTAAACTAAATACATTTGACAGGCTTTTGTTATCAGACTTCTATAAACTGTGATGTGGTGTCTAATGCACTTATGTAGTCTTATCAGCTGAACACAATTCTATTAGTACACTTCTACACTGCCAGTCTTGCTAGTCTTTTTAAATCTGTTCCATGTATCCATGCACTTTTCTAACTATCATTCTGTTTATGCAGCTATCCATCTGTCATTATATTTATGGTTCCATCCATCCATCCGTCCATTGTTCTGTTTATCCTTCCATCCATCTAAGCTTCAGATCTCTGTTTGAACTGCACGGTATATTCTGCACAACACCTTGTATAACCTTCAAATCTGTTTTGAAACTGTCGAAGTTTCAAACAACACATGGGTTATGCAAGCTTCAAAATAACCTTCCGTTGGTTTTAAACTGTCTAGCAAGGCTTTGTCAATCCGAAATCTTGACAAACTTTCTTTTTGAAGTTATGAAACTGAAGTGATAGTGCCTTTGTTATGGATGTACAGAACACTGCATTAGCTAGCCATTAGCACAGGAGAGCTCCGCAGTGATCTGAGCTCAGCTGGCTGTGGCTTCAGCTCATACTGCACAAATGCATAGCTTGGGTTGACTGTGAGTTGTTTTGTTATGTGCCAAATAACACATTGCTTATCTGATAAATCATCGACTAGAGTTCAGTTAGAAATGAGCTACTGCATTTGCAGAACCCTAGAGCATAAAGAGTTTGTGTTTTGGTCATAAATACACCACTCGCCTTCTCCAAATGTATTTTTAAGAGAGACACAAGGGCTCTAATTGGGCTTGCGTTTAATACGCTTTATTTATGATGCATTACATGGCTGTGGCATCTAAAAGCGTGCTCCAGCGCTTCCACTGCTCTTCAGAGCCACACACAGCATCATTTGGGTCTCATTAATTCTGTCTTTTGACTTTTTGTAACATCTAATGCAATTAACTGATTACATTATGAGTCTTTATGAACAGAAATGTATTCATAAAATTCACTAATGACTCATTTTCTTTTAAAATTAACCTGTTTAACTGCATTTCTGACGTGTGTTTGGGTATTTATTTATAGCTTTATTCAATACCTTTATTAAGCCGTTTTTTCTCTCTTTTTTCGGTCATGTGGTCAATTATGTCTACAAAAACAAACAAGCATAAACTCTTTAAGAAGTGCTAGTGTGAGCAGTAATTTAAGTGTAGACTTTTGTGTTTATTTTGTAAAGAGCATGCCTTTTATCAAATGTTTTTTCTTCCAATGAAACATAAAGCAAACTAATTGCAGAGACAGTCCGATGGTGGTGCCTTTATTTCATTTTCTGGCCTCTTCAGAGGTTTTCTCTGTGCCAAGGGTGACATTTGTGAAGTATGTACTTGCACAAGACTCCCACTAATAAGCTTCTGTCACTGGTTGGTCTAACAGTTAGCCCTGCCTCAGACTCACACCATTTGCTTGAGACAATCTTGCTATTTTGGGCTGATTGCGATGTTTAATGTCACTTTCTTAATTTTTTTGGACATGTAATGAAGTGTACAAATGATTTGGGCCGCTGTTAATAGCACTGCACTGGTGTTCCTAAAAACATTCTAGTTAGGGGTTTGTTTTAAACTCCAATCAAACCTCTTTTATAGATGAATATAGGCTATCTATATTGAAAATGTTATGTTTTTTTAAAGAAATGTATATGTGCAAATCTCCAGTCTTCCCCTTCAATGCATCAGTTTGCTTAATTTCAGTTGTGCTTGCATATATTTAACATTTATAGCTGTCTGTACACTACGTGGTGAAGAACACTCAGCATTCAGAGCTCTTTTAGCTCTTTCTAAACTGTCTAAGGTGGAGCAGCATCACATCATCCGTCTCTTAACCTCTGCGTGAGCTGCTTTCTTGTGTTCAGAGAAGAAGGTATGGATCAGTATTTGTGCAGCTCTCTGGTCCAAATCAGGGTTATTATACGCTGTCGTTTTTTTCTTAAATAAAAGAAATAAAAATAAGTAAAACAAAGAATATTGAAGTATGTTTTACAATAAAATAATAGTTCAGTCTTTCTTCAGAAAACATTTTTTTTAAAGAATTGCGAGATTTACTAGCAATTTCTGAAAAAGATTTCTTTTAAAAATAAACCATACAAAATGTGTTTCTCGGAATAATAAATGAATGTTAACTGAAAAAATCTAATAAATAAAAGAAAAGAAAATGCAACATTTCAACAACATGCCTTTTAGTCATTTAGTTCAGCTTGATGTAATAAAGTAACAAATTAAAATTAAAAAAAATTAATAAAACTATATAGAAATAATTTAGAAAAACGAATATAATTAATGCCGGAAAAAACGCACCACTCATGCTATTAACAAAACTCCAGAAACATACCTGTTCATGCAGTCCACTTTCTCAGTTTCCAGCGGGACATTAGTGACAGTAAAACACCAACGACTTACTCTTTTTTGCACAATTTATGATTACGAGGCAGATTGTTGTTTTTGCACAATACTATGTTACGAAATCAACTTTTACTATAGTGCATAATTGGTAAATGAATACATTTTAAGGTTTGCATTACATAACCAGCTCTATATGTATGGCTTTTCTGATGCAGTAAACATGCTGAGTAGCGCACCCGGTACAGCACTGCACTTGTGATGTGAAGCGCTACACAAGTCGCTAAAGAAACAGTTCAAAGACTTGTAGAAGCAAGATCAAATGACATGATTGTGTTAAAATGCGTTTTGTGTGTGTGTCATGTTTGCTTTTGATAACACTCACTTAGGTTTAGAGTCGGGTTTAGTGCAGTTGTTTAAAAACACGATAAAACATGGCCACGTTCATGTCTTTCGGATAAAACTGAACACGTTTTTGTGCCAATCATGACATTCACTTTGAAAGTGTCACAAAATATGCAAGAAGCAACGTAATGTCACCACACACGTCTTTTTAGGATGCTGCCTTAGACATGATGTAGACAGTTTTGATACGGAGACTAAATACAAACTACACTCTTGAACAAACGCATCAGGTTCAGAGTGTTCAGACAGGTTTTTTTGGATTCTTATAGATTATAGATTCTTATAGTATCCAGTCTCAGGAGTCAGGACTGCCTTAATGTTTTAAAGAGCACCGAGAGTGTTGACAGCACAGCTTTCTGTTGCACTGATGAGCAATTAAAAAGTAAAAATGGAAAATGTATTTAGTGAAAAGTGCGGAGCTGTAGTTATTGTGCTGGTGTCTTCTCCATTTGTCTCCTTCTGCCAGAAGTGTTTGGTTCAATAACATTAATTAATATTTTCATTTTCACTATATATATACAGGTGTTTTTTTTTTACTTTGCAAAGCAAATGTTATTTTATGTTTGTGCTTTTGGAAATAGATCTTTACTACACTCTAAAAAATGCTGGGTTGTTTAACCCAAGTGGGGGTTCCAATATGAACCAAACTCAATGTTGGGTTAAATTTTGGTAATTTTTAAATTAGCTTTGTAAACCAACAGTTGGGGTTAGTCCATATTTGACCCAACATTGGGTTGAAACAACACAGCATTTTTTAGAGTGTCCCCTAATTGAATTATATTTTGCATTTTATTTTAAGCACAGAATGTGTTTTCTGCAAACGGGGAGGTCTGGTCACCATATCCTTCCAAAAACTGGTAAAATGTACTATAACATAATGAATTATTATCATTTTGTCCAATTATTCTTCTACCTTGATTACTGCTGTTTTCGGTGTTTTCCCCCCATCAAAACTCTCCTGGCATTATTTAAATGTAATTTCATATGATAATCTGTTATTGTGGTATAATCTGTTTCATTCAGTTTGTCTTCTCCAGATGTGGACTGGAGTGGTGTGGATTACTTTTGGATTATTGTGATGTTTTTATCAGCTGTTTGGACTCTCATTCTGACGGCACCCATTCACTGCAGAGCATCCATTGCTGAGACACTGATGCAATGCTACATTTCTCCAAACCTGGTGAAGAAACAAACTCATCCTGATCTTGAATAGCCTGAGGGTGATGATATTCTCAGCAGATTTTCAGCAACTCTTCCTTTAACAGGTTTTTCACTGCTTGGTTTCTCAGGATGAAGGCACAGATGTTTTTCTTTTATAAACCCCAGTGGTTGCTAAAGGATGTTCACTAGGGATTGCTCTGTACGTTTATCCTATTGTATCAGGCTTACAGTAACTGATCGACTGGATTATCGATGTACAGTATCAGATTTCTCTTTCTGTAGTAGAGTACCGGACATTTGTCATTCTGCCTGCTTGGAGCATCATGGGGGTTTCTGCAGGGATTGCCATGTCCACACTCAGTGTATCTGAGAGAGGGAGTGTGTGTGTGGTGTGTGTGTGTGTGTGTGTGTGTTGTGTGTGTGGTGTGGTGAGTGTGTGTGAAGGCCGTGAGTGATGAGGAAGGAGTGTGTGTGTGCGTGTGCGGTGTGTGTGTGTGTGTGTGGTGTGTGTTGTGAGGTGTGTGTGAGTGTGTGTGTTGTGGTGTGTGTGTGTGTGTGTGTGTGGGGAGTGGTGATGTGAGTGAGGGGTGAGTGACGGGTGGTGAGTGTGTGTGTGTGTGTGTGTGTGTGTGTGTGTGTCGTATGTCTATGAGGAAAAGCATAACTCTGTGGGTTCCTTACAGTGACACAGATCTGTGTGAGTGTGTGCGTCAGAGACTGACTGACACACACACACACACACAAGCTAGCCAGTCCCAGTGTCACATGATCCTACAGAAAAGAAATCATTGCTAATATGCTGATTTGCTTGCTCATGCCCATATTGGCATTTCAGATCTTTCTCTATGCGTGAGCATTATGTGATCCCATTCCACACAAATTAAAATTGACCGAAAAATTTGACTCACCTCAGATATCTGAGATCCGGAGAGTTTGTTTCTTCATAGGTTGTAGAAATGTTAGACTGCATCCGGTCTCAGCAATGGATCCTCTGCGGTGAATGAGTGCCGTCAGAATGAGAGTCCCAAACAGCTGATTAAAAACATCACAATAATTCACAAGTAACCACTCCAGTCCATCAGCTAACATCTGGAGAAGACAAAAGCTGAAACTAATCCAGCATTAAGACGCTTTTAACTAAAATACATTGAGTCTATAATCCATAATAACTCTTCCTCCAGTGAAAAAGTGCATCTGCTGTTGTCTCTCACATCAAAATATGTGTTTAGAGCTGTTTAAACGCTGCTTGATCTGTGCAGATTTCTCTCCTGCTTCACACCAGAACACTGATGACTCACTGGAGGAAAACATCCAGCACATTTAAAAGACATAAATCAAAACATAAACACAATTTTACTTGTACGATCTGTAATTTGGTAAAAAGAGGAAAAAGTGCCTGAGCACTCGAATCACCGTATTAATGCATACTTCTACAGAAAGCTTCATTTACTGTATATGTGCTTCCATAAATGTGCATGTGTGAGAGAGAGGATGACTCATGTGAATGTAGATATATGTGCTCTTGTCTCAACAGATGTCTGTGTTATCACTGATGATTCATTCAAGTGCATCTGTTCACTTTAAAGTGAGTGTGTTCAATAACACTTTCTGCTGTTGTGCGTGTACTTACTGTACGTACATATACAGCCCTGACACAGGGGTCATATGGACAGAATACAATCAATCATTTCAGTCAAGCTGTTTTAGATAAAAGTTCATGAGTTATCATGTGTGTTGAACTGACAGCCTTGATTTTCGTTCCGAATGATGCTGAAATACAGCTGCGCATCACAGAAATAAATTAAAGTTTAACACATATTCACATAGAAACATATTTTAAATTGTAATAATATTTCACAATATTGACTGTTTTTTTATGTCAAATAAATGCAGCTTTGGTGAGCAAAAGAGACTTATTTCAAAAACATTTTTTAAAAAATAATTGAAACACGTGATAAACGCGTAAATTAAACTTTCACTCAAAATGTTGTCACACTGATATAATATGTAAAGAATTTTAATTGAATTTGTTAAAAAAGAATGCAAAAAAAGCAATTTTAATAGTGGCTGCCGACAATTTGTCTGAATTGTTATAAATTAAACTGAATTAATCTGATTAATTAAAAAAAGTCATACCTCTTTTTAATCATTTTGAAGCAAAGCATGTGGATATGCAAATGAGAGCATCACTGATTGGTGCAGACCGCAGGACACCTGCTGCATATTTAAATCGAAAAGCTTTGTGATGACAAATCCTGAAAGCTTGAAACACTGAAAGCAGACAGTTCATCATCATCATCCTCTTCCTCAGAACTTTACCGTTCTGACTGGAGCCAGATCAGGGTTTGATCTACAGATGAAGCGCTTTGGTGAACGAGTAGAGCATTACTCTCACCAGGTCATTTTATTCACCGGCCTGTTCACACTCCGGGACAATTCAGTGCCTCTGGTGTAGAAATGTGTATTTACATCATCTTTATTGCATAATGCCAGAGAGAATATTGCCGTGTAAAACTGTTATAGTTGATGCTGATGGCCAGTGGAAGGAACTGCTATTGTTCTGCATGTTGTGTGTGTGTGTGTGTGCGCATGTGAGTGTGTGTGCGTGAGTGTGCGAGGCGTGTGTGTGTGTGTGTGTGTTGTGTGTGCGTGTGTGTGTGTGGAGGAGGTGTGTTTGTGTGGCGAGTTGTGTGTTCTCATGGTGTGTGTTTGTGTGTGTGGTGTGTGTGTTTGTGTGTGTGTGTATCTGAGGTGTTTGTGTGTGTGTTTGTGCTTTGTTTGTGTGTGCGTGTGTGTTTGTGTGCGAGTTTGTGTGGTGTGCGAGTGGGTGTGTGTGTGTGTGTGTGAGTGAGCGTGTGTGGTGTGTGGTGTGTGTGCGTGTGTGAGTGAGTGAGTGAGAGTGCGTGTGTGTGTGTGCGAGGGTGTGTGTGTGTGCGAAGTAGTGCGTGTTTGTGTTTGTGTGCGGTTTGTGTGTTCTATGTGTGTGTGTGTGTGTGTGTTGTGCTTTGTTTGATGTGTGTGTTTGTGTGCGAGTGTTGGTGTGTGGGGCGGAGTTCTGTGTGTTTATGTGTGTGTTGTAGTGAGTGTTTGTGCTTTGTTGTGTGTGTGTGTTTGTGTGCGGTTCTGTGGTGTGTGTTGTGCGAGTTGGGTGTGGTATTGTGGCGGAGTGCGTGCGGTGCGTGTGAGTGGTGTGTGTTGTGTTGTGTGTGCGATTGTGGATGTCGAGGTGTGAGGGTTGGTGTGCGAGTGCGTGTGTGTTGTGTGTGCGAGGTATGTATGGGGATTTGTGGTGATGGACAAGGTTGTGTGTGTGGGTGCGCTGTGTGCGTGTTGGTGGGTGTGCGAGTAGTTGTGTGTTCTATGTTGTGCTTTTGTTTGTGTGTCCGCGAAGTGTTTGGGTTTGTGTGAGTGTGTGCGAAATTGCTGATGTGCGTGCGTGCGTTGTCGTGTATGTGTTTGTGTGGTTATGGGTGTGTGCGAGTGTTGTGTTTGTGTTTGTGTGCGAAGTTTGTGTGTTCTATCGTGTTGGTTGTGTGTTGTTGTTGGGCTTGTTTGTGTGTTGTGTTTGTGTGTGGTTGGGTTGTCGTGTGCGAGTTTGTGTGTTCTATGTGGGTTTGGTGTGTGTGCTTTGTGCTTTGTTTGTGTGTGAGGGTTTGTTGTGTGTGGTGTGTGTGCGAGGTGTGTGTTTCTATTGTGTGTGTTTGTGTGTTGCGTTGGCTTTGTTTGTTTGTTTGTGTGTGCGTGTGTGTGTGTGTGCGAGTTTGTGTGTTCTATGTGTGTGTTTGTGTGTGTGTTTGTGCTTTGTTTGTGTGTGTGTGTGTGTGTGTGTGTGTTGTGTGTGTGAGTGTGTGTTCTATGGGTGTGTTTGTGTGTGTGTTTGTGCTTTGTTTGTGTGTGTGTGGTGGGGTGTGTGTTTGGTGTGTGTTGTGCGAGTTTGTGTGTTTATGTGTGTGTTTGTGTGCTGTTGTTGTGCTTTGTTTTGTGGTGTGTGCGAGAGTAGTGTGTGTGTGTGCGTGTGTGTGATGATTTTCTTCTGTCCTTATCCTCAGTCCTGGACGGAGGGCAGAAGTGCACCAATTATCCTCTCAGCAGTCCTGACTGTCTGTTTCAGACTTCTGAAGCCTGATTTAGTGGCCGAGCCGAGCCGAACCAGACGGTTATGGAGGTGAATGGGACAGACTCACTGATGACTGTTTCTGCAGGATCAAGCAGACAGGTTGGGAAGGACACAGAGAGCTGGCTCATTTGAGTTTAACCATGTTCAGAGATGATGGTGTTGAAATCTACAAATAGGATCCTTGCATAAGAGCTTTGCATTATCAGCAAGCAGCAATATGTGGAGTCCAAACAGAACAGAAAGAGGTAGGATATTAAACACACAGATGTTACATAACTAACCAACTTGCAAAGACAATATAGAACTAGGAATAATATTGTATGACAATATTCAGAATTTCAAAGGCAGTTCAGTTTAGACTCTTTGGCTTAAAGGGACAGTTCACACAAAAAAATAACGTTCTATAAAATGTCTATCGCTCATGTTGTTCCAAAGCTGCATGACTTACTTACTTCTATGGAACACAAACACACACACCACACCCTGTGACCCTGGAGCACAAAACCAGTCATAAGGGTCAATTTTTCGAAATTGGGATGTATGCATCATCTGAAAGCTGGATAAATAAGCTTTCCATTGATGTATGGTTTGTTAGGATAGGACAATATTTGAAAATCTGGAATCTGAGGGTGCATATATACAGTATATATATGTATATTTATACACGCATCGGAAATAACAAATGTTATCAGAAATAACAAAGCATATGTAAATAAATGATATGTTTAAAAATATAAACACTATAAACATATATTTTTGTTCCCCTCTTTCCACAAGAACTAAATTTAATGGTATTCAGAACAGGGATGAAAAACATAATTAAAAAACAAACACAAATCACACCAGGGTTACTTTAATATCACTTATCTACTATTCTAGTTTTTTGTTACGTTATTTATTAATTTTTTACTTTTGTATTTTCTGTTCATTTCACTTTAAGTTAAAGTTGTAGTAATTTTCTTGTATTTTTTGTTTTGTAATGCATGTACGGTCGTATTATTCGTGTTATTTATTATTAGTAGTTTCTATGCAGGAGGAACGGCACAGCTCCCTGGAAAACTCTGCTCAAGTGCACGGAGGAAAAACCTGTTTTAAACGCAGAGTGCTCACACCAAATGTCGATTTGATTTTGTTTATAGATGTTAATTGATAAATAAAGTCTATTTATGACATTATTTTTGAAAGCATCCTCACTGTACAGCATTTTTACACACGTGTCTTTTCAGCTTTGCAGGAAGTTTCTTCAAGTGTCCTGGAGATGTTGCCACAGTTCTTCTGGATTTAGTCTTTTCTGATTCTTCATGTAGTCGCAGATGTTCAGGGAAAGAGCCAGATCGGCCTGAGCTCTGAGCGTCTGTGTGGATCAGATAACCGCTGGGAAGTCACTCTGACACGCAGAAATCTCCCAGATAGTCTGGGCCCGTTGAGTCGAGGTGATTGTGTCAATGCCGTTATGCTCGATGGATCAGTCCTGTTTATACTGCTGTGATAATTCTTGTCTTATTTCCTCAGCGTAATTAAAGGAAATTGATGTCTTCATTTCACCCTCTCACCTCCCCTGCTCGCTTCTTAATGGAAAATTGATTGTTGTGACAGTAAATTCCTGTTTGATGTGCTGTAACAAGACAGCAATATCCTTAAGAAGATGAGAGGCAAGCAATCACCAATGTACACATAATGGCTGAAGCTAATTTAGCAATGGTTAATCGAAAGTCCTCAGTAGAGATATGTCGCTGCGTTTCTGTGCAGCATTCAGACGTCCCTCTGCGGTTGATTAGTTAAAGCTGACGTGTCATTTCTGCATCACAAACGCGAAAATATCAATTTCAAATGGTTTTCTGAAGACTTCCATACTTTCACTCCATTGGCTCAAGCCGTACTTTGTGTTTTTTGTCCGTGCAATGAAAGTCAATGGCATCCGTTGTTGTTTTGGACCCCACTGACTGCAATTTTATGCACAAAAACATTCTTCATGTTTGTGTTAAATGAACCTGCTCCAGAGTAGATATAATATAATAACTCCAACAAAAGTTTTCTAAAACAGAGCCGTTTATGATCGTGTCCAGTCGTCAGCGATTAAATCCAGATACCTCCATAATCAATATACAAATAAAGCGCCCTGGATGTTAAAAAGCAAACAGAGCAATGTTTTTATAGAGACACAGTGTTTGCACAATGACTCAGCAAATACATTACTTATAATTGTCTCTGAATATTAACCAGGGGTACGAGAAAGTAATTAAAAACTTTAGGAAATTACGCCTCTAAAAGTTCATTTTTAATTAGGTCTATATAATGTTTCGGGTCAATTTGACATGCACCGATGTATGGGTTGTTGGAAATACTGGATAACCTATGATGTTTTTCTAGTTGTTTTATGATTTCTTCTCATTTAGAGTTATGAACATGCCTGTGAAGTGTGATTATGATGCTTACAGCTCAGTTTGACCTGCATATTTCATGGTTAAAAATGTTTTTGATGCATCTCACAGTTTATTAATTTATGTATTGAAGGAATGTATTTTTATCAGTTCATGCATGAGAATTTTTCTGCGAATCAAATCCATGATCTTGGCATTGCGACTGCAGTGCTCTACTGTTTGAGCTACAGAAAAACACACAGAAAAGTCCATTTCCACATTTAAAATACAATTCAATGCAATTCACCAATTATTATTATTTTTCTTCATATCATATGGTATACAATCCATATACTGGTATTTATCACAATATGCATCAATGGGGAAGGAAATGCTTTCCACATGTTTGTTAGACCTTGAGAATGAATGTAAACATAACTTCACAATAAAACAGAAAATTAACCGAGTTAAATTGCACCCAGAATTTGAGCCTACTCTTAACGGCTGGGCTGGGATAAAAGACTGGACTCTGGGACACAGGCTTGGTCAGGCCGGCACTGGCCTACATCGCACATGTATGCAGCGGTACAGTGCTGGGGGGGGACATCCGGAAGCAAAACAAAAAATATTCACATATCGATTAGGCAGTGCTCTGATGAGCGCCGTGTTGAATTTGACTTCTCTTTGCATCTCATTTCATCATTTTAATTGATGAACCTTCACGTGTAATTCCTGTAACACTTCAAAATTCAAAGACGATTCAAAACTGAGTCGTTGCATGCCGGCCAACTCTGTGTTTTTGTTGCTTGGCTAATATTTGCATTGCTCGTCTGAGATCCTCTCTTTGATGCTTTTGCTTTGTTCTGCACAGATCAAGATCTATAAAGAGGTCTGTTCTGCAGAGATGAACTTAATGCTCATTCACGTGCTGTACTCCGTGTTCAGAGTAACGCATTACAAGTAACACGAGTTACGTAATCAGATTACTTTTTTCAAGTAACTAGTAAAGTAGCACATTACTTTGTAATTTACAAGAAAATATCTGAGTTACTTTTTCAAATAAGTAACTTTTTTTCCAATTTATTGATTGACAGCTCTGGTGTTGCCATGGTGACAGAAATCAGATGTTACGGTAGTTCTAAAATAAATATGAATATGCATTAATTCATCTCACTCACACACAACACAGATTCAGTATTCCTCAAAACAAATAAAAACAGTCAAATGCAAACTCAGAATATTACGCAAACCTGCAATAATTAAATGTTCAACAACACAAATATGCTTTATGTATTTAATCCATTCTATTAGCTACTGAGCTTCGATGATGCAGTTCAAGCGTACTAATAATCACACATTACTCTAGACAAACATCTGTGTGTCTTTGTTTATTGCTGAAGTGTTGAAATGTCTTCTTCTGCATTCTACTGTACTTTCCCTTCAGCCTGAGGCGCATTCATTTCACGTTTGGTGTGAAAGGCTTTTATATTTGCCAAAATATAACTTTTTTATTTTAAAAACAAACAAGCAAGCCCTGTCCAGATTTAAAAAGTAACGCAAAAGTAACGTAACACATTACTTTCCATAAAAAGTAACTAAGTAACGTAATTAGTAACTTTTTTATGGAGTAACGCAATATTGTAATGCATTACTTTTAAAAGTAACTTCCCCCAACACTGATTGTACTGTTGTCCTAACAGACCAGACCGGGCTCTCCCGTCCCCCGAGGCCTAAAGTAATTGATCCTGCTATCGTTAGCTCCATGCTAATCCATCACTGAGCAGCTCGTTTACAGTAGAGCCGCTGTGTTCTCTCTCCTTTCATGCCCACAAAAGCATGCTTGTTCCTGCAGTGTTGGCTATTTCCATCTACACAAGCCGTTATCATGGGGAAGATCAAAAAATGGTAGATTCCCTCAGTTTCACACTTGGCCCCCGTTCTGGGCCAGTCATGGCCCCGGCGGAAGAGCATCGAGGGTCTGTGCGCCAGCACTCTTTTAGGGGTCCTGCACACTAGAACCTGGTTACTGGATGCCCAGCTGGTATATCTGCTGGAGCGGACTCAAGCGGGCCCCGCTCAGTCGCTCCTCTCTTTCTCTCGCACCTCCTCTACAGATGATGGGAACGAGGAGAGCGTAGACCTGCAGAGCGCCGGCTTGGATCCCCTTCACAGCTTCACTGCACAAGGTAAGCTCTGATTGCAATAGCTGTGCAGGAGTTAAAACTTATGCACTGCTAAATATACAGTCAAACCAAACTTTATTCAGACACTTTCAACATTTCCCACATTATCACAGTTTACAGTATTTGCTATAGTTTAGAAAATGGTAACAAAAAATATGACAAGAACTCAGAGTTAAACATTGTCAAAACAAATTAATATTGATAATGTCAGATAACTTTGATAGAAAGGTATGTAATGGATTACAATCAACCAAAAATGATTCAGCTGTTAAATTTAAGAACACAATTAGATGATTCCAATTTAGCTCAACCAATTAGCAAGCAGTGCTTAATTTAGTTCAGTCTGTGGTGTAAAAAGTTCACACTAGCAATTACAGAAAAAACTTAGCAAAACATGTTCAGGTCAAAGTGTCTGAATATTTTTTGATCCCAAATTTTACTGGCAGTCCACTGTATGAAGAATGTGTGAGTATAATTGTCACAGTTAATTTATTTGCTATCCTACTTATAGTACAATAAATGAACTCTAGGTCCGCACCCCAATAGTAAAAAGATATCAAAATGATAACTGGTGTCTGAATAATGTTGGATTGACTGTATTTCGCTTTGACCATAAACTTAGTCAGAACCAGACCTCCCGTAAAATGTCCAGACTCTATTAAGGCCTAAATGCTGGAAAGAGACGAAATGGCAGCAGATTGATTAAATTGCAAGAGCAGCCAGAACAAGATCAATAGTTTTATTCAGCTAGGATAACTTTAACATGCAATACAGGTTGGACAGTGTTGGTGAAAGTTACTTTTAAAAGTAATGCATTACAATATTGCGTTACTTTCTAAAAAAAAGTAACTAATTACGTTACTTAGTTACTTTTTATGGAAAGTAATGCGTTACATTACTTTTGAGTTACTTTTTAAATCTGGACAGGGCTTGCTTGTTTGTTTTTATATAAAAAAGTTATTATTTTACAAATGTAAATACGCTTCCACACCAAAAGTGGAATGAAAGAGTCTCAGGCTGCTTTTAGTGTTTAATTCTGTTCTGTACACAATTCAGGAATATATGGGAATGACGACCGCATTAAATGAATGAACTCCCGAAAAATTCAGCTAGTGACAACCACATTTACATCAGTTCTAAGCAAACTGAACAGCTAGTTGTTAACGATGTATTTAAATGCATATCAGAGTTGCGGTGCAAGAAATCACAGGGATTGAGGTACTGAGGTCTTCACTCACTAGTGTTGCCAGATATTGCTATAAAAAACAACAGGTAAGAACAAGTCCATAATAAACTCAAATCTAAGCAAGTTATCTTAAGTTATCACTATAAGCCAAAATATAGTGACCTGCACCTGCCTACTTCAGAAACTGGATCGATTTATGAGCCGAGCCTGAAGATGATTAGTAAGCATCGCTTATAATGAGTGGACATGGCAACCCTTCAAGAGCATGCTCTGCGAAGTAGCCTTCACAACATAAACACAACATAAACACAACTCTGTCAGTGGAGGCTTAGTTAAAAGGACTAACATAACGAGTTAACACTTTGGTTAAAAATAGTGGATTCCAAATGCACAAGATGCCAAATGCGGCAGTGGTGTCAGTCCTTGCAATTTCAAGAGTCAGTTCTGTTCTGTACACACACTAAACTATCTTTGAGAGGATTCACTCCTGTATTTAAATGCAGTTGCCACTCCTGAAAATGTATAGTGTGTGCGTGGCCAACAAATTACGTTTATGTGCATTGTATGTAAGTAGTCTGTTATACTGTCATAAAAATCTAAACTTTTGGCCATATAGTAATAATATCAATAACTGTACCAAATTGCATATTTTTGCTCTGTTTCAGCCTCAGAATGTAAATAAGGTGTTTTTTCAGACTGTTATTTCATATTTCAGTTCCCATCAAGTGCATACTAACTTTATCTTGTGCGTCCTCCGATCCTGTAGGTGGCAGTATAGACAGTGACTGTGCCATTGAGGGGGACTCTGCTGTGCCTCTGTGTTCCATGACTGAGGGGCTGCAGCACATCCGTCTGATGGAAGGAATGTCCCGCTCTCTGCCCTCATCGCCTCTGCTCACACACCAGACCTCCAGCTCCAGACCGCCATCCATCAGGAAGCTCTTCGGCTTGACCTCAGCTACTGAACGCTCTCTCAGTGATGATGCCACGATTCGTACCTTCATATACTGTACGTAAATGCGCTTTATTTGTATAAATGTATAATGCTATATATAATGCAAAATATAATGCATTTTTAACTGTGCGCTTTGGGTGTCCAAATACTTGTAGGGCCCCTGTAGTTGGTGTTGGATGTGTCCACTAGGGTGTGCCAGTCTCATATTCCTACTGAGGCTTGAACAGATACATGTTACAGCTGCAGAATATCATTTTTCATATGTTGTGTGTTAGTTTGCAATCCTTTATCAGATGTGAAAGCGTCTGAATGTTGGTTTAGACTAGAAAAGAGAGTTGTCATACCGTGACTCTAACAATCTTATCAAGAAGAGCATATCTTAGCACTTTCGTCTGTTGTGAAATCAAGTGCATTGTGGGAGTTTTGCTGAATAGGACAGTGGTGTTGATATGAGTCACTCACTGCTTTTGCTCTTTGTGATGTTAATGTCTCTCACTGCTCTGATTCACGGTTCACTTTCATTCAGATTGGATGATTCGTTTCAGAGTTTGGACTTTGTGCTTTATAGTTTACAGAAAACAAAATCGCAGCAGTATTATTGTGTAAAGAGAGGGAAAGGAAGTAAATAATGCTCTCACGCCCCAGCCAACAGACCATAGCATATTCTAATACTCTTAAGAGTTTAATTCCAGAAAGCCATTTTAAAGACGAATGGTTAGAGCGTCATCTAAACCCTGTTTAGGAGCAGCAGAAAAGTGTTTTTTACCAATTTGGAGGTCTTCTATATTTGCTCCCAGTGTTTTTTGCCGGCTGAGGTGTAATTCTCCAGTGCAGAGCTTCTCATCTCTCCTAATGAAAGTCAGGCCTCTTTATGAGCGCCGTTTCATCCCGCTTTTCATGCATTTTCTGCATATTCATGAGAACCTAATCAGGTGTTACTTTTGCATTGAAGAACTGTCCTGTTATTATGGCGGGAAACATACCATGGACTGAGAATTAAACAACGCACTGCAGTTACATGTTCAGCAAGTCTGATGAAAAATTATGATAACTTATAAAATGAACGATCTTATACTGGATATATACAAGAATAGATTTGGAATTTTTCTTTTCTTTTCTTTTTCTTCTTCTTCCTCTTTTTTTTTTGAATGTTTAATTTGACCTAAATGGTTCCAAGACTTTTTAATGGAAGATGGCTCTATATCTATCTATCTATCTATCTATCTATCTATCTATCTATCTATCTATCTATCTATCTAATCTATAATCCATCTATCCATCCATCCATCCATCCATCCATCCATCTATCTATAATCCATCTATCCATCCATCATCCATCCATCTATCCATCCATCCATCATCCCATCCGTCTATCCTCCTTTATCTATATCTATATATCCACCCATCTATCCATCCCTCCCTATCCATCCATCCTCCATCCATCCATCCCTCCTCTATCTATCTCCATCTATCCATCCCATCTATCCATCCAGCTTCCATCCTCCTCCATCCAATCCCGGCGATCCTATCTATCTCTATAATCTATATAATCCGACACATCATCCATCCATCTATCCGCCATCCTCCATCCATCCATCCTCTATCTATAGATCCCTCTATCCATCCTCTATCCATCTATCCATCCTCCATCCATCCATCCATCCTCCATCCATCCATCATCCACCCATCCATCCATCATCCATCCATCATCTATATATCCTCCATCAGATCCATCCATCTATCATTCCTCCATCCATCCATCCATCCATCCCTCTATCTATCTATCCATCCATCCACCTCTTCCATCCATCTATCCTGGCCATCCATCCATCCATCCATCCTTCGATCCATCCATTTTATCGATAATCTATATCTCCATCCACTCTATCCATCCATCGATCCCTCCATCCATCCCATCCATCCACCATCTATCTATAATCCATCTAGCCATCCTCCCTATCCATCCCCTGCTATCCATCCATGCCTCCATCCTTCCGTCTATCCATCTATCTTCTTAATCTATTATCCATCCTCCCATCCTCTATCCACCGCCATCTATCCATTCATCTATCATCCATCTTTCCATCTATCCATCCATCTATCCATCCATCTATCCATCCATCCATCCATCCATCCATCCATCCATCCATCTATCTATAATCCATCCATCCATCCATCCATCACTATATTTACACTGATTATTTTCCTCACTTTCATCATTCACTTTTGACAGCTTTTCCCGAATAGTTATTTATAGTTACGTTTTCATGCAGTATTTTTTGCTGCATTTGCTTTAGTCATAGTTTAAGTCTGCCACTAACTATGTATATATTTTAAGTCAGATGCATACAAACAGATGCGCAGATGCTTGTTTGCGTTCCTGCAGTCCTGTAGAGGTAACAAACCTCAGTACACAGGAGGCGAAAGATTTAGCTGCAGATGTTTGTACCATTAATCCCAATGTAATATTATTCCGGTAACTAGCTATAAAAATGTCATTTTAACTAGCTTTAACTAGTGCTGTCAAACGTCAATATTATTTAATATATAAACCTAACATATTTTTCTTAAATATACACATACATGTGAGTGTATTTATATATACATACTCTACACAGTATCAGCCACACATATCTCTAAACAAAACTTTTTATTTTGGATGTGAATTAAATCACGATTAATCGTTTGGACAGCACATAGCTTTAACTTATCCACCAAGGCCCTAAAAGAGAAGAAAGAACACAGTTTACAGCTATGTCAGCTATAGCCACTCATGTGAGAGAATGTAATACTTGCAACATACTGTGGATTGGATAAATCTATCTACATTTCTGCAAAACTCCAAAAAATTTACCTATACATGCAATCCTACAGGTGCCGTTTCCAGTTGAAATGACCCTAAACTGCATAAAACACCAACTAATTTTATTCCTTTTCATGCAGATTACGATTAGAGGAGCAGATTATTGATTAATAAAGACTTATTTTCACACAGTTCCTTGCAAAATACAATGTTATGAGCTCAAAACACTTTTACCACAGTGCAAGCTTTGAAAACGAATGCATTTTGAGGCATTTTCTGATGAAGTAAACTTGCTCGGTAGCACACCCTGTGCAGTATTTCACTTGTGATGTGAAGTGCTCGTGTACGAGTCTGTCAAGAGCAGTTTCACATAAAAGAGCTTAAAGACTTGTAGAAGCAAGATAAAATGACATGATTGCTTCAGTAAATGTGTTTTTATCTCCTGTTGGTTTTTGTTAACTCCATCGCTTAGGTTTAGGGTCTGGTTTAATGTTACGTTATTTCCAAAAGCGAACAGCATTCATCTTTTATCATCACTCACCAGACATTTCTGAACTGCCATGATACCTACGACAACCAACGGCCAGATTCACATTTGTCAGTTTTCCCTTTAGCACCACTCACTGGACATTTCACTTTGAAAGTGTAGTGAAACGCACAAGAAACAACGCAATCATTTGCGGAGGTATCGCCATAGACATGTTTTCCTGTTGAATACTGGAATACTGTTGAATGCAATAACATATGAAATTAAGCATGCATTAGAAGAGTTGCTTACACTGTATTTTGGTCCGGTTTAATTGCAATTAAATTGCTGAAGCACTCATGCTCTGACACATTGAGTTGTGGTGCTCATGTGGAAAATGTGATTTTGAGCCCAGCTCGCAACTTCCTCTAATCTGGTCCCCACTCATAATTTCATATCCGGCATCCACTATCATATCAATAAAAGTGACAGAAGACCCTCTCCCATCCTCTTTGCTGTCCTCTTTCTTTTGTTCTCCTTCTGTATCTCCCTCATTCCATTTGTCAGTGATTACCTCCGGGTGAAGAAAAGGAGAAAATGGCAGATTGTATCCATCTCTTCATCTTCACATTTGAACAAAGCCCAGCAAGAGAGCAGTGACCTTTTTAACAGATCAATCACATCCCGATTCAAGCCTCCCGGGGCGAGCTGGGAGGTCCGATTCTCGGTCCAGCCTCAGCGAGCAGTGGAGTGGTGCAGCGGTTCTTGTCTGGAAATGCCACAAGGCCTTTGTTTTGTGGATTGAATTCTGTTTCTCTCAGGTGCATAGCTGCGACGTCAATTAACTTCTGTTGCTGCTTGCGGGGAGGCTATTAATTCACCTCTGAGCACAACAAAGTCAGATATACAGCACCCCAATGTGGCTTAGCTGATTTATTGAGATTTCATAAAGCTGTGGGTGTGGTCTGTTGAGACTGCGGTAAAGAAACTGTGATAAGGGCCGGTGTGCGTTTGAGAGGAAACTTGTTGATTCCTCAAAATGCATTTAGTGTATACAATAAAATTACGAAGGTGGGTAATGGGGTATGATGTCACACACTTGCGGTTCTTTTTAAATAAATAATAAATAGCAAATAATATATAAAAAATGTGAGAATGTAACATTTACTCCAGTATTCCACAGTGCTTTGAAATATTTTTATTTTTTTCTGTTACTTGAGCCAGAGGCACTTTTCCTGATTTCATTCTGATTTACAACCTTCTAATTTAATTCAATTGCTGTTTCGGTTTGATCTGATTGGATTCTTTCTCCGCTAATGCTGTAAATGATACAGAGTTTCAGACGTGTAACTCATCTTTTTGAGCTCATACGATTCGCTTGTTTTGGGAGTTGGGCTGTATTTTGTGATTCATTGAAAAGAATCAGCTCGAAGAATCAGTCATCAAGAATTGAGCTGCAAAGATTACACTTCGTGATTTTGATCGAAATAAACCAGCACTTAAGAGTCATCAGCTCAGTCTGCATATTTATGTCCTGTATGCGCTTCCTAACAAATTATCCGCTCATAAACTTTTGATTTTTGACTTACAATTGCACTGTATGTTTTTGATTCACTAAAATGAATCAGCTCTTAAGAGTCATCAGTAATCGAACTACACCGATCATGCTGTGTGTTTTTGAATCACTGAAAAGAACCGACTCAGAGTCATTTGTTTGTGAATCTTGTGAACGTCTGCAGCATTTGATTTTTGTGTATGTTGAGTTGCATTATATTATTGTCATCAAGGATTGTTTTTTTATTTTTCCTGCTTTCTGTGACCCAGTCAGAACTGACCTTTACCTTTTTTCTGCCTTATTTTGACCCCCAGTGTTGTTGGTTGAATCCCAGGAGTCACTCCTCTGAACTATAAGCCTCACATCACCTCCTGTTCCAGACACAAATTAACTACCACAATCAATACCCTTACTGCTATCCCCATAGATCTCTATGGAACGAGGCAAAATTACATTTTCCCTCAATGCCAATTAATTGGCCTGATGAAATTACACCTCCTCTTCTTCTGTCGATCTGCTTCCACTTTCCCTCCTCAATCCATACCACAATTACAATGACCTTTTTTCTGTTCTCACTAACTCCTCTTGAGAACAGCCGGTTCCTCCCTGCATCCACGAAGAAGGATTTTACCAAAAAATAGATTACCTGAGCTCCGTCACCAGCGGTCGGGTGAGACACGGTGCAGTTTACACTTTGTAGTAACTTGAGTCTCTTGTGACCAAGAGCAAACCACAAGAACCAGCATGATGTTTCTAGCACAATTCTCAGTTATTTTAGTCTATTGTTAACTTCAGCTTTACATGATTGACAGTGAGTCAGTCCTTATGTTATTTAGGAGGGATTTTTATTTATGTTACAAATGCAGTGTGTTTACTTTCATTATCGACTACCTCCACATATGGTTTCAGACTATTTAGCAGTGTTGGGGAAAGTTACTTTTAAAAGTAATGCATTACAATGTTGCGTTACTTCATAAAAAAGTAACTAATTACGTTACTTAGTTACTTTTTATGGAAAGTAATGCGTTACGTTACTTTTAAAATCTGGACAGGGCTTGCTTGTTTTTAAAAGTTCTATTTTTGGCAAATATAAAAGCCTTTCACACCAAACGTGGAATGAATGCGCCTCAGGCTGAAGGGAAAGTACAGTAGAATACAGAAGAAGACATTTCACACTTTCATCAATTTACAACAACACAATCCACACAGATGTCGTTCTAAGTATGGTGCTATTAGTACGCTTGAACTGCATCATCGAAGCTCAGAAGCTCATAGAATGGGATTAAATACATAAAGCATATTTGTGTTGTTTAACATTTAATTATTGCAGGTTTGCGTCATATTCTGAGTTGCATTATTTTTATTCATTTTGAGGAATACTGAATCTGTGGGTTTTTTTTGTGAGTGAGATGAATTAATGCGTATTCATATTTATTTTAGAACTACCGTAACATCTGATTTCTGTCACCATGGCAACACCAGAGCTGTCAATCAATAAATTGAAAATTTTTTTTATACTTGCGCTACTTATTTGAAAAAGTCACTCAGATATTCTCTTGTAAATTTAAAAGTAATGCGTTACTTTACTAGTTACTTGAAAAAAGTAATCTGATTACGTAACTCGTGTTACTTGTAATGCGTTACCCCCGACACTGCTATTTAGGACCCTGTTTACACCTGCTTAAGCACCACTGCCCTCTTCGGATCCATCAGTTGGATCTTAAAGGGACACTCCACCCAAAAATGAAACTTCTCTCATCATTTAATCCCTGAGTCCCAGATCTACATGACTTTATTTATACTTTAAAAAAACATATTGAGACTGGATGGGACCCTCAAAAACCATGGAAAACAAACCTGATGGTGATCCATACAAGCCCAGCTGATAACTCACTGTCTTCTGTCGGGAGGAAAAAATATAATTTTTAAAAAACTTTTTAAGCTAAAAACCATTAAACTGTACAAGGCATACTGCATGGTTTTGATTAACTGAAAAGATTCAGCACATAAAAATCATCAAGATTTGAACTGCGACCACACTTTTTGATTCACTGAAAAGAATCAGCTCATAAGAGTCACCAAGAATCGAACTGCATAGATCGCACTGTATATTTTTGTTTCACTTAAAGAATCAGCTCTTAAGAATCATTAAAGAATCGCACGTCAAAGATTGCACTGTATGATTTTGATTCACTAAAAGAATCAGCTCTTAAGAGTCATCAAGAATCAAACTGCTCGGTTTGTGCTTTCTAATTCATGTGAATTTGAACATACAACATTCATTTTCCTAGTGGAGATTTATGGTATGAAAAATTAAAATGTTAGTATTTTTTCTTACCCACACACCCTTGAATCATCATCTGGGGTTGTATGGATTATTGTTGTGTTTGTTCGGTGTGGTGTCTGAAGCGTCAGCTTTAAAGGTCCCATCCACTTGCATTATGTGGACTCACAGAGATGGATTATTTTTCTTTCTACAGCAGAGAGAAAGTCAAACACATCTGGGATGGCATGAGGGTGAATAAATACTGAGAGAATTTCCATTTTTGGGTGAACTATCCCTTCAGTATTAAACAGGTTCGGCTCAGAGACGACCTCAGAAACGGCTAACTTACCTTGTCTTTTCTCACTTCATCTCCTTTGGCTTCTTCAAATCCCTTCCCAATTACCAGCCCTTCTCCAGCCCCCCACACACATCCTCCACAGCCAGTCATTTGTTCAGCTAAATGGAAATGTGACATTTACGGCTGGAATTCTGCTCAAGTGAAGAGCAACCGGAGTGAGAATGAGTCCAGAGGATAAAAAGATGACCAGCAATTGAGCAAGAGATCATAAAAGGAGAAAAAGGCAGGCACTGATGACGTAGATTCCTCTTTTAGAAGGAAGAAGCAGCGTTGATTTGAATGCCTTTAGGTAGTGTGCCGTTACGCACTCTTAATAATAAAGGTTCAGAAGGGTTTTTGCAGCAATGCTAGAGAAGAACCATTTTATTTAAATAATCAGAAGAACCTTTTTCCACCATAAAGAACTTATTTTTTGCAATGTAAAGGTTCCATGCACTTTAAAAATAAAGTATTAGTATTATTTTTATTTATTTATTTATTTTTGCTGCAATAACCATTTTAGAACCTTTCAGTGATCGGTTTTTAAAGTAACATTTTTAAATTAGTGTAAAGAACATTTTAATGATATAAAGAACCATTTTTCACTATAAGGAGTCTTTTATGCAATGGAAAATGTCCATGGATGTTAAAGGTTCTTCATGGAACCATGGATGCCAATAGAGTGTTGTATGTTATTGTATCGTGACTGTCATATCGATATAGTATCGCATCACCAGATCCCTGCGGATGCTCGCTCATTATTGTTAAATGGGGGCAGTTGCATTTGCATTATTTGACCCAGTGAATTGCAGTTCAGCTTTGCTCAACCACAACTGATTTGTTCTTAAATTTTGGAGAAAATAATACAGCCAGTCTTTCTTCTCTGCGTGAGAGTTGAGATGCAGAGCAGCATGCAGTGTGCTCTTCATACAGTGCATGTACAGTGAAGCGTTTATCATGCAGGGCTGGTGCTTGACATTCAGAGGACAGAGAGACATCGAGCGGTATTAAACCCATAAATCTCTGTCCGTTTTACTGGAACAAATACAGCGCAGAGGGTGAAATCAAGGCTGTCGGAAAGTTAGATCAATTCTGGCCGGATCGCGAACTACACTGTAAAATCCAATAGTTTACCTTACTTAGATTTAATTAGTTATCTTTACTTAGTTGTTATACTGCTAGTTGTATTAAGTTACGCTACTTTAAAGGCAAATAAAACTATTTACTTACTGTTTTGAGTGACACTAATATGTTGCTAATGTGCAACATAACACAAGAAGAAGAAAAGAAAAAGAGTCTTAATAGACCCATTTCCTCCATGTCTGCAGTTATCATTCCCCTAGTTGCATTCACTCGTTTCCCAGTCATCTTGAATGTTGAATTCTCAATACAACTGAAATATCTGAGAGAACGTCACATAAGCTACACTCTTAAGAATAAAGGTGCTTCACAGTGATGCCATAGAAGAACCTTTTTGCTAAAAATGGTTCCAAAAAGGAACCTACACGAAGAACCTTTCCTGTGTTCACAAGCTCTTGTGGCACAGAAGGTTCTTCAGTTATAAAGCTAAGAAGGATGCTTCTTTAAGAAACTTTGACTTAATGGTTTTTGTGGGAACAAAATGGTCTTCTATGGCATCGCTAAGACCGTTTTGAAGCACTTTATTTTTAGAGTTGTAACTTCTTCATAAATTTGTTGATTTTCCTAAAATGTGTTTTTTTTAACTCACCATTATAGTGATCAGCGTTCCCTTTGGTTGGGCACTTTAAACTTCATTAGTGTTTACTGTAATTTTTTTTTCTTGAAAATTCAGCACTGCAGCATGAATCGAGTATTTGATTTCAAGAACGAGCAAGTAAAACTAGGTTGCTATTCGAAGTGATTTATTTTTCTATCAAGAGCATTTAGTGAACTTTTTCAAGTTTACTTTTTATAACCTTGCGATGGCTTTTAAAATTGGTTTATTAAGCCTTAAAAAAGCGTGTTGTAATATTCGAGTCACACACAGACTTAAACTTCGCACGTGATCTCAACATGGTAACAATTCAATTTCATTTTATTGACCATTAACCATTTTATTTTCTCTTTTATTGACTATAACTACTAGACACAAGACGCAAATAAAATCAACAACTGTAAAACAAAGCCACTGCATAATTTATTCATGCCGCAATGCACTCTGGGAGTCAGTGAAGCATACCAAGTCATAGTAACCTATGAAAGGATCAGTACCCCGCCTACAAGTTCTTTTATTAGTTCACTAGAACTCTCGTGTACGTAAACTATACTACTAGCTTTTTCATTACAACACACTATTGCTATTTCACTTTACTTATTTCTTTCAAGGCTCGGTTTGCTGCTTTTTTAAGTAAGTCCCACCTAATTAGATTTTACAGGGGTAGATTCAAGTCACATTTTGGCCGAAGCTGAACGGTTTGCTCGAACACTGATGCGTTTCGGGCTGCTTGATATTTATATTTTATGTCTTTATTAAGAGCACAACAGACCGTGAGTTTTGATTCCTGTGAACGTGATGGAGCAGATGAGTTTTATGCCTTCTATAAACCTGAGTCTATAAGGAATCTTGTTACGTAACTTTATTTTAAGGTGCCTTTGTTACATTGTAATTATACATTTAAGTACTGAATAATATTAACTACATGTACTTACTATATGGTTAGGGTTTGTCTTAGGTTTACTTGCATGTAATTATGCATAATTCATTGTTATTATAATAATAATTACATGTAACCTGTGTAACAAGGACACCTTAAAATAAGTGTAACCAACATTCTAGTAACAACAAAAAACAACGAATCCAATTGATCAGCCACGCCTGTTTTCAACATTGATAATAGTAAGAATTGTTTCTTGAGCAGCAACTCAGCATATTATACTGATTTCTGAAGATCATGTTACACTGAAGACTGCAGTAACGATGCTGAAAATACAGCTGCGCATCACAGAAATACATTACAGTTTAACAGAGATTCACACAGAAAACAACTAGTTTAAATTATAATAATATTTCACAATATTACTGCTTTTATTGTGTAAACAGACTCCAAACGTTTTTACGTAATACATTTTAATGTGGGATGGACAATGAAACATTTTACTCTACCTTGGCTTCTTTAACTTCAGCTTCGGTTAAAGTTAACTTTGATTTTATATAAAGCTTATTTTTTTGCAAATTAATTTGAGATCAAACATCAATTGGCAGACCCCTGCAGCGTCGCACTGACTGCCCGTTTAAAACCTCTGCTCTGTTCTATTAATGCTCACCAAGAAAATGGCGAAATATATGAGCAAACATGTCACTTTTTAAAGCAGCTCATTCTTCAAGTGCTCTGAATGTCAGGTTTGGATTAAGAACAAGATCATTTCAAGCAGCACATTAGTGAGAGCAGCAGGAGTCACTAATGAGCTCTACACGTCATTAAGACACTCATCCAGAGAAGAAGAGGACGGATCTAACCAACCACCCCACAAACCCCCAAAACGAAACGATTGCCTGTTGAAGGAACGGTTCGCTCTCAAAAATATTCAAAAATTAAAGGGGTCATATGATGTTGCTAAAAAGAACATTATTGTGTGTATTTGGTGTAATGAAATGTGTTTATGCGGTTTAAGGTAAAAAAAAACACATTATTTTCCACATACTGTACGTTATTGTTTCTCCTCTATGCCCCGCCTTTCTGAAACGTGTTGATTTTTACAAAGCTCATCGTTCTGAAAGCGAGGTGTGCTGTGATTGGCCAGTTATCCAGTGCGTTGTGTTTGGCCGAATTCCTCAAGCGTGTGACCGGAATGTTACGCCCCTCACCATACTGTGATGGCCTGTCCGGCCGGAGCGACGAGACAAACAATAAAACCCATTATAACCGAGGCATTCGTTGCATCCAGTGGGGACATAATTACTGATTATAATTATTATACTGTCTTTTTATGTGTTGTGTTGCATCGCGCCGCGTAAACATATAATCATGTCTGCATTTGTGATCGGAGAAATGACAACAAAAAGCACTACTCTACACTGCTCAAAACACAACTTGAATTGTCAGTGGCAAATTCTTTAAATATAAAAAAACTTACAGTCTGTGAGTCAGAACAGTTGTAGGCTACTCTGTTGCACACATCTGAATATTTGGGTTGTACTGTTCTGGAAAAGTGTTGTAAACAACTTAACCACTGATTTCTAGTCGTGTCCTCTTTTGGAAGACCGAACAAAGTAGTTTCTCTTTCACAACGAGAAACAGCGTCTTCACGACATGGCGGGCGGGCGGTGGCAGCAAAAATACTACAGCGAGAATCAAAGTTACGTCTTCTTTCTTTGCGTGACCATTTGGGCGGCGTTATGCAGATCTTCCCACATAGTGATGTAGATATTTTGGGGCGTGTTAGAACGAGCCGTTTTTTGGTAGGCGTGGTTGACTCTTATTTTTTATAAAGAATATCTCTTTGGTTTGAGACTTTAGTCTTTGCAACTACAGATCTTCATGCACCAAGAGCTTGTAACACTCCAAGAGACGGAACATTTTAAATTGCATCATATGACCCCTTTAAATTTAATTATTTTAAATTAAATTAAATTAAATTAATAAATTAAAGTTAAAATTACATTAATTAAATTAAAAATATTTATATATTTATTTATTTCAGTGGCCCTACTGGATATTATTTTAGATATCAGCTTTAATACTTAGCATATCAGAGTTATATAGTTGCAATAGTAACATGGAATCCTAAAAAAAGAATGTTTCCTTGAAATAAATAACATAGTGTTATGGAATATATATATATCTACTGTCACAAATACCAGTCCCTAATAAACTTCCATTCACTCCCACACCATAGGGCACCCACTCTCTCCAGGGACCTCTCCACCACAACAGACTGTTACACATCACCGTGGACTACATTTCCCATGCTCCATTGCTCTAATCACAAGCTCACCTGAAATCAATCACACACAGCTGCTACCAATAATACACACTATATAAATCAGTCTCACACTTATTAGTATTGTTTAGCATTTATCACTCTTCTAGCGGTAGGTACTTTACGGAGCCAGTTCCCGGTCTAGTTTATAGTTCATAGTTCCTAGTTTAGTCTAGTCTAGTCTAGTCTTGCCTTGCTGTTTTCCTGTGTGAATCTTTGCTTGTGTATTTTCGGTTTGCCCTATCGTCTTGCTGTTTGGACTCTGTTTGCCCCTGTCTGGACTATTGTTTGTTTACGGATTACCCCTTCTGTCCATCCCTCTGGATTCTGTTTGCCGATCGAAGACCCTTGCTTGCCCTAGGATTACTCTTTGTCTTGCCTGTATTGTACCTGTTTGCCATTGTTTGACCCTGCCTGTTAATATACCACCGTATTGAAGTAAAGCTGTGCATATGGCTCCTCATGTTCGTTTGCCCCATAACAGTATATAATAAATAATTTTCTTATTCGTTATTAAGGCATATTTAAAATTTTTCATTTAAGTTTAATTTGATTTGTTAAAAAACTAAAATAACTAAAACTGAAATGAAAATGCCAAAATTATTCAACATAATTTTAAAATTATACATAAACTAAAAAAAAGCTTAATAACCACAAAAAAATTAAATAATAAAAATTGAAATGTAAAATAAAATATGTAGTGTGTAATTTATACATTTCAGCTTTATGTTTCACTTTGTCCATGCATTTAAAGCCAACAAACATTGGAACCATTGACTTTTCATTTGTATTGGCAAGGAAAAATACTACACACACACACACACACACACACCACTTTGACGCTATCTCATTAACAGTTTAAAATGAGCACAAACAGCACATTAATGATTTGTCACTCCATATTCATAAGAATGAATGGATTATAAAATAAAAAGCAGGGGAAAGTGTGAGATGAACATAGACTGATAATGTGATGAATGGACTAGCAGATGAATAGGCAGTTCGATGGCATTTTCAAGGGTAACATGAGGTCACAGCAGACCCAGAGCCTCCAGTCTGTCATTCCAGCGCTCCAGTGTCCCTCTGCAGAGCATCTCTCTCTCTCTCTCGCTCTCTCACTCCCCCTCACCACTTCACCAGCCTCCTCCCCAGTGGTTACCATGACAACAACAGCACTGCACCATTCATGGACTGTAGCTGTAGATACTCTCTCTCTCTCTCTCTCGCTCGCTCTCTGGATTCTCCGCGTGGAAGGAAGACGAGCTGCCAGGCTTCCTCTGGAAAGCGACTCCGCTTTAAGGTTTACCCATCCACCCAAACCCAAGGAATGCTTCTTCCCTGATGCGTTTCCACTGAGCCGCCTTCCCGATCCCACCCTTGCTCTTCTGTCGGAGAGAGCTACTGCGGACGCGCGTGGATGAGCTGGCCGTCGGTGAGAGGATCGCAGGGGCTGTGTGTGTCTGTGGACGGAGAGGGAGGACAGATCTACACCCGCCTGCCAGCCCAATGCGGGGTTTGGGTTGAGCATGGTGAGCGCCGAACCCCACCCTCCACACATCTCTTTACCTAACCTCACTCTCTCTCCTTCTGCACGCACATAATCGCTCTCTACCTGAGATGCTGCTCTCTGAAGAAATGGATGGGTGCCGCGGGAGCATGGTATGTTGATGTATCTGCACATTGGATTGTTTTAATCTGAAGGATGCGATGTTGTCTAGACGATGCTGGTTTGAGTGAGTGTTTATCCTGAAACTGATGATGCTGCTTGAGTGAGCTGCAATGTTCTCAGAGTCTTTGACCCCTCGGCGTCCACCGTTTCGAGGGCCTCTACGTGATTTGTTAGCCGAATTGCACCCAGGCAGCTTGGGTTTGCGTTTGTTTGTTTGCATGTGGTTCTAAAGTCTCAAGAGGCCGCTCTCTGTTCTACGGAAAAACTGATTACCGAACATCTCGTCGATCCGGTGCATGTTGACGCTTCAAATGCAACTGTTGCATGTTACAGAGTCACCTGTGCTAAATTTGTATGTTTATTGCAATACTATCAGTTTCCAAGGTCATGACAGAGTTTAAGTTTAATTCTTGTAGTTTTATCAAGATCAAACAGGGTGTGACCTCAGGGTTCAGTGGTGATCGAGAAAGACACCATTGTGCCCTTTGAAGTACACTTATGTGCAGGTTTCTCTAGGACGACAGTCCCTATTTTTAAAGTGACAGTGAGCCAAAATGTAAATTCTGTCATCATCTATTCACAAAAGGAGATGTTTCACAGAAGGTTCAAGCTGCTCTTTTCCATGCAATTAAAGTGAATTTTGATTTATACTGTTAAATTGACCCCAAAACCCTTCTGAATTTCCATTATCATCCATATGCAACCAATATTTGTACACACTTAGTAAGGGCCCAATGCACCGCGATTACTAGTTTGCTATAGAAGCGCCTATTATTAACATATTGGCTGTTTATTAGTACTTATAAAGCACATATTCTGCATGACAATATTCTACATCCCTAATCCTACCCAGTACCTAAACTTAACAACTACTACATTACTAACTATTAATAAGCAGCAAATTAGGAGTTTATTGAAGCAAAAGTCATAGTTAATGGTTTGTTAATTGGACCTTAAAATAAAGCGTGACCCAATATTCAATAAAAGCATCTTCACACACAGCTGTCAGACTTTGAAAATAGCTCACAGGTCAAAAAAAGGAATTGACGAAACTTAAAAATTCAATGCTGCATGATGCATTCAGTTCAGGTTCTCTCAACTGTTGTTCAAAGTAACACTCTTTGTTTATGTTTGAATTTGAACATTTTCATTCAGCCAATACATTAATCAAGGCAACTACAGATTCCTTGTTCCATTTTACAGTTAGCAACATAGTAAACTAATCATATATGTTTTGTTTTACAGGCCACTTGATGTATGAAGTGAGCTGTGTTTGTGTTAACCTTACAAAGTAAAGATATCTGACATAAAGAGTAGTTTTAGACGGTTGTAGACCTCAACACTTCACATACAAACCTCAGGAACATACAAATGTAAAAAGATGAGCTCTTAACGTCGCAACACAACAAATAACTAACAATAATCACAAAACAACAGAAAAACAGTAATACTGTTAAATAAGCACACCATTTATTCATGCTGTAGTGCATGCTGGGAACTCACAAACCCTTAACATTTCAGCAATCTTGTTCAGTTTGTTTTTTAAAACAATTGTGTTTGACTGGTTGGGACAATATTTCACAGAATCTGTTGGTCTAGCATGGGATTTTATGTAGTTTCAAGTAATGCATATTTCTTTATGACTCTGCTATTATATTTAAGCATTTCTTATGTTTAATGGAGAATTTAAGAGTTAATGGTTGAATAGAAAGTTTTTTTTCCAGCTATATTAACACTCTGATCAATATTAGTTTTGATGTTGATTGTTTCGCAGCATCACTTTTTGTTCTGTGTGGCATAACTCGTGTAGTACTAAATGTTCAGATTTCTTATGTTCCCAGCACACAGCGAATCGTTTCGTAATGTCTCCTCTCCTTCTCTGCCCCCTCTTTTACCTTTATAAAAAATCTCTGGGTTTAAAATGTTCAGCATTGCTGTCGTTTAGCTGAAGTTGCCCAGGCAATGTGTTAACACAATCAGTAGGAGGCTGGCATCCAATGTTTTCAGTCACGTTTAGCTCAAATAGAGTTTTTTCCTAAAAGAAACACAGAAGCTCTTTTCCAAAACCTACTGAGCTGTCTCGCTGCCTGCTGCCTACATAGACAGCTTCCTTCTAAGGCAGCATCCTAACAGTCAGGCGATTCATTTAGAATGCTCTACATAGAAAACATAGTGCATATAGAATGTTCTAAATCATGTAGAGTGTTCTAAATGATACATTCCTGATTTGGAACACTATACATGCCCTACACTGTCTATGTAGAGTGCTCTAAATTATAAGTGCTTGATGTGGAACACGCTTCACAAACAGTGAAAAGACAAATCAAGCAGAGGGTTCTAAATTATAGTTGCTCTATTTGGAACACACTATATAGACCGTGTAGGGCATGTACAATGTTTACGAATAATGTAGAATGTTCTAAATGATTTGGAGCACTCTACATAGTCCGCATAGTGCATGTAGAATGTTCCAAATCATATAGAGTGTTCCGAATGACAAGTTCTTGGTTTGGAATGTTCTGTATACATAGACAGCATAGTGTATGTAGAGTGCTCTAAATTATAAGTGCTTGATGTGGAACAGTCTTCACAAACAGCGACTAGAAAGTGTAGTGTTTCAAATCATATAGAGTGTTCAAAATAATATGTTACTGATTTGGAACACTCTACATAGACTGCATAGTGGATTTAGAAGGTTTTGAATGCTCTACATAGACAGTGTGGTGTACGTAACTGGTTCCAAGTCATATAGAGTGTTCTGATTTATAAGTTCCTGATTTAGAACACACCACATAGACAGCATAGTGCATGTATAGTGTTCCAAATCAAGTGTAGTGTTCTAAATTATAATTGTTTGATTTGGAACACACTATATGGACAGTGTAGGGCATGTAGAATGTTCTAAATTATTAGTGCCTGATTTGAATACTCTACATAGACAGCATAGAGCATGTATAGTGTTCCAAATCAAGTGTAGTGTTCTAAATTATAATTGCTTTATTTGGAACACTCTTCATAGACAGCGTAGTGCATGTATAGTGTTCCAAATCAAGTGTAGTGTTCTAAATTATAATTGCTTTATTTGGAACACTCTACATAGACAGCGTAGTGCATGTATAGTGTTCCAAATCATGTGTAGTGTTATAAATTATAATTGCTTGATTTGAGCACTCTACATAGACAGCATAGTGCATGTAGAATGTTCCAAATCATATAAAGTGTTCTGAGTAAATAATGGCTAATTTGGATCACTCTACATAGTCAGTAACTCCACACACAGCACAGGTAGTGCTCTTCATAAGAGACTCAATTGATTTCAGTAGAGTTTATCCACTTTAATATTCAATGAATTATAGGTTTATAATAATTTTATAGCAATTTTCACAGAGCTCATTGCAGTGCATTATGGGATTGGCTTCCCTGTGAAGAATACATTCATTGCTCCCTTACAATTTGGCTAAAACGAGATCTCTTGCGAGTCAGCATCATTAAGATCAGCTTTCACGTCGGGAGCTCCGTAGGCAGCTCACGAGGGTTTGGGACAGAGAAAGAATGAAGCCGAGTATTAAAAAGGTTCCCCGAAAACAGACGGAGAGAAATGGAGATGGAGAAGGTGGGAGAAATGGACTGAAAAGAGAGACTGAGTGGGAGCAAGAGAAGGACAGAGAGAGAGAGAGGGAGGAAGGGAGAATTCTGCAGTGTGCCATTAATAGTCTCGATAATGATTTGCTTACAAAACAGAGCCGTGGGATTAACAGTGTGTTGGATCTTTCCCCACAGCTAACACTCATGCTACGCAGCTCAGCTTCCACTGGCCAGCATACTGTACGTGTGCGTTTACATCGATTCTCTTCGTACGCAGATAGATAATAGATGTAGTTCTATATACTGTAGATGGATTTGAATAATGCCGATGCCAGTACGGATATCTAGAGAGCATGGTGGCTGATATAATTTAATGATAGCATATGCAACGTACACATAATTTAATTTAAATAAGCACTTATCTAACGCATACTCAAAACTCGTTGAGTATGCATCCAAAAAGTTTGAAAGTGACCCAACGGCCAATTCTTTTGATGCTGTAATGGGAATAAAGAAAAAGGAAAACAGTACAATAACTATAATTTATTGTAAAATTATCATCATAGGAAAAACATGCTTGCAAAACTCCAAAACATATTATTCACTGCAACTTCCAGCTGAAATGAACACTAGTGCCAGTAAAACACCAACAACTTTTCACGCAGCTTCTGGCACAGTACTACGTCATGACCTCAAAACACTTAGTGCATGGTTTCATAAGCAGCTCCATATGTTTGTCTTTTCTGATGTAGTAAACTTGCTCAGTAGCGCACCCGGTGCAGCATTAACCATGCATACGAAGAGCTCGAGCGCAAGTCCTGTGAAACATGAGTCACAATAGAAGAGCTTAAAGACTCTAGAAGTTGCTTTTCTTTAAAAATGTGATAGCGCACAGTTAATTTCAAAATCGCTACGGTATGTTTAAAGCAAACATCTTAATAAAACAGGTTCACGTTTCAGTATGAAAGTGTCATGAAATATGCATTGTATTTTTTGCACGAATGTCACCGTGCACACAAGTTTCCAATGATACTGAGTTAAAAGTAATGCATTTAAACATTATTTGCAAATGATACTTTTATTTTAAAATATGCATGCAACCACTCTTAATCATATGCCATTATAGGCTAAACGGAAGGGGCATGTTAGTTTCTTGTCTCACTGCATTCAATTACGAAACGCATTACATGAATCATGTAAATGAAATGTGTTTCAATTCAAAACAGTTACATTGAAGCTGAATCCTTTTTAATACAGCACTGCGATCTATTATCAATTGGTTGATTAAAATTTCTACAACAAAATAGGTTTTAAACAGTCAAGTTTTGCTACCTCTAGAAGCCTGTTTCCGCAACTGAATAAAACATTTAAAAGGTATTTGTGGCTTTTTATCATCACACAATTCTGATTTTAGTTTACATCTCATAAGTTTTTTCTCGTAAGTTTTTTAAAATCAGGACAAAAAAAAACAAAGGTACATGCGCTGTAATGAGGGAAGGAAAGAACTACAATGCCAAGCATTGTGAATGACAAATGACAGAGAAATATAAAACTGTTGATTCAAAGCTGTTGGTTGTGCGTACAGTATAGAAACAACATATTTTACATTCATTGCAAAGTATGCATGTTTATACCAATATTTAAGTAGTCTGATGTTGTAGCGAGATTAGTCATTTGCAGGGGAGTGGGCGGGACTTCCATGTTTTGATTCTCTGATTGGTGGAGACTTTGTTGCGGGATCCAAGGGGTGAATGTAGTTTTCACTAGGAATTCCACTGATTATTTAAAAAAGTATCATTTGGACTGACAGCTTCAACAAAAGCATATATCATCATCGATTAACAACCTCGTAGCTCGTAACAGGTTTAAATGCTATCATTCACATTCAGTTCCCTGTGGAGCAAATGAATGGGATTTTACTTAAATGTCTGAATGAGAACAAATCCCCACAGCATCCAGCTCTGATGTGTTTGAAACGAAATGCGCGACAGGCACGTATGGCTTTGGTGTTTGAGTGTCCTCATATATTTGGCCACGGTCTGATTAGCATCTACTAATTTTCCAGGAGTCAAGATTTTATCAGTTCGCCATTCATTCTTAAAAGGCGATACAAGTGATAGCACTTGATATAATGTGCCCTTTTTGAAAAAAATATTTATTTTCTATTTATTATTACATTTTTAATTATGTAATTAAACAGGATTTTTTTGTGGCTTTGAATAGAACTTAAAAATAGTCTTCAAGTAATGCAAGTGAATACCAGTTGATATAAGCTGACTTTTTTGGGAAAAATTGTGCTTATTTATTTATTCATTTAAATTGTTGAGCAGTATGTTTTAGTGGGTTTTGAATGAAACTTAAAAGTAGTCTTGAAGTGTTTGAAAGAAGACTTGAGAAGAAGCGTTGGGTCAGTTTGTGTGGTTTTGGGGGGGGGGGGGGGGGGGGGGACGGCACGCGTTGTAAAGCGTCGTTTTTTTAAGTTGTATCGTTTTTATTATTTTTATTTATTTTATAGCTTATTTAATTTTAGTACGATGGTACAAGGTAAATGAATGAAAAATTAGAAATATTGTCTTGGCAGCTAGCTGATATAAAATATTATTTTATGTTCCTCTTTTTTAGTGAATTTGCTGTGTGCTTTTGTCATTTTTATAAGTTT
>JADLZN010010264.1:1007500-1060000 GCA_018155175.1 Sinocyclocheilus anophthalmus | reverse complement strand
CCCTCTGGGAAGTTCATATTTACAAGTTCATATTTTCATATTTTTATGCAACATATGAAGGTGCTGTAAATTGAATCATAATCTGTATTTGTACATGCAACTTGAATAGTTTTATTGAACATGACAAAATAAATTATTTTATTAATTTCAACAAATTTACCATCAATACAGACGCTTCATCCGTCGCAAGTTGCGATTCCAATAATGCAGCTAGTGGTGCAGGATTTTCACTCTTCGTCTGTAAAGATATTTTTAAGGCTCTAAAGCATATCTAAAGATCATGCGCTGAAAATCAAGCCAAACGATGCTCGTAAAACTGAGCGCTTCTGCAGGAGCTTAATTGGTGCAATCACTTTTCATACGGTAACCAAATCACAGTCCTCTGGGGGACTGATCCGTTCTAGCAGAACTTTCTGACCTGATCTTGACAGCTTGTCTCCTCTTTTCCCAGCCACCCTGACCAGTTACTCGGAGCCGATGGACAGGAGCGGGAAGCACAGGGACGGCTCTCGAGGCAGCAGCCTGAAGCTCTGGCACTCGCACAGATCCACTCTGGACTCCAGTCTGTACCGCGTGGATGAGAACATGACCGCCTCCACTTACAGCCTCAACAAGATCCCAGAGCCCGGCTCCGCCCACTGCTCCACTCACCCCGGCCCCCTCTACCTCATGCCCCGCCCCAACTCAGTGGCAGGTGAGTGAAGCCCCGCCTCCTCCAGGTGAGGTTCTCTTGATCAGCGGTCATGTGATTTGGGATTCGGCTCTGTTACAGTTCATGACTTTTGGGATTTGAATTGAATTGACCACAAACCACAGGATGCTGAACTGGAATTGCAATGAAAGGAAATTCAAGTCACACAACAACAAAATACACTAGAACAGCTGTCAACGTTTTCCTCTTGCAAGTTTGCTTGGTTCATAGAATGAGAGTTAATTTATTAAAGGTTATTAAATATATACAATTGATCAAATTTCATTCAATTTCTATTACTAACTTTATGAATATTTAACATTTACAAGTGCATCTCAATAAATTAGAATGTCGTGGAAAAGTTCATTTATTTCAGTAATTCAACTCAAATTGTGAAACTTGTGTATTAAATAAATTCAATGCACACAGACTGAAGTAGTTTAAGTCTTTGGTTCTTTTAATTGTGATGATTTTGGCTCACATTTCACAAAAACCCACCAATTCAACATCTCAACAAATTAGAATACTTCATAAGACCAATAAAACACATTTTTAGTGATTGTTGGCCTTCTGGAAAGTATGTTCATTTACTGTACATGTACTAAATACTTGGTAGGGGCTCCTTTTGTTTAAATTACTGCCTCAATTCGGCGTGGCATGGAGGTGGATCAGTTTGTGCACTGCGAGTGGTATGGAAGCCAGGTTTCTTGGGTACAGTGGCATTCAGTAATCTCGATTTTTGGTCTCTTGTTTCTAATTTTCCTCTTGACAATACCCCATAAATTTTTCTATGGGGTTCAGGTCTGGTGAGTTTTGCTGGCCAGTCAAGCACACCAGCAACATGGTCATTTAACCAACTTTTGGTGCTTTTGGGCAGGTGCCAAATCCTGCTGGAAATGAAATCCAGCATCTTCAAAAAGCTGGTCAGCAAAAAGAAAGCATGAAGTGCTCCAAAATTTCTTTGGTAAACGGGTCGTGCAGTGATGTTGGTTTTCAAAAAACACAGTGGACTAACACCAGCAGATGACATTGCAGCCCAAATCATCACTGACTGTGGAAACTTAATACTGGACTTTAAGCAACTTGGGCTATGAGCTTCTCCGCCCATTCTCCAGACTCTAGGACCTTGGTTTCCAAAATAAATACAAAACTTGCTCTCATCTGAAAAAGAGGACTTTGGACCAGGGGAAAACAGTCCAGTTCTTCTTCTCTTTAGCCCAGGTAAGATGCCTCTGACGGTGTCTGTGGTTCAGGAGTGGCTTAACAAGAGCCATACGACAACTGTAGCCAAATTCCTTGACACGTCTTGTGTGTGGTGGCTCTTGATGCCTTTACCCCAGCCTCAGTCCATTCCTTTTGAAATTCACTCAAATTCTTGAATCGAATTTACTTGACAATCCTCATAAGGCTGAGGTACTCTCGGTTGGTTGTACATCTTTTTCTTCCACACTTTTCCTTCCACTCAACTTTCTGTTAAAATGCTTGGATACAGCACTCTGTGAACGGCCAACTTCTTTGGCAATGAATGTTTGTGGCTTACCCTCCTTGTGAAGGGTGTAAATGATTGTCTTCTGGACAACTGTCAGCTCAGCAGTCTTCCCCATGATTATGTAGCCTACTGACCCAGACTGAGAGACAATTTAAAGGCTCAGGAAACCTTTGCAGGTGTTTTGTGTTGATTAGCATGTCACCATATTCTAATATGTTGAGATAGTGAATTGGGGGGTTTTTTGTGAATGAAATGTGAGCCAAAATCATTAATTAAAAGAACCAAAGACTTAAACACTTCAGTCTGTGTGCATTGAATTTATTGATACACTAGTTTCACAATTTGTGTTGAATTACTGAAATAAATGCACTTTTCACGACATTCTAATTTATCGAGATGCACATGTATTTATAATTGACCTTTAATGTTTTTGTATTAATATTGGGGAATATTAATAATGATAATATTAAGTTAATAAATTATATCTTCTAAAATCATCTGTCCGTCGTCCCGTCATATATTATATTGATAAAATTTATAAGAAATTCTCATTTAATTTATAAACAAAATATATATATATTTTTTTATGGGTTATGTTTAATATGTTATATGAACACGTTCATGGGTAATTTATACTGAAAAATGAAATGTTTCTGTAAATGTCATCTATTTTAAGTCAGCTTCCTCACATTCAAGCTCAGTTCAGAAGGCGTTTGAAAGGCGTTCTTGATTGGTTCTGAATGACAGCTGGCCCTGGTGTCCAGGTTAATGCTTCAGTCGGGTCAGAACAATCTCATCCGTCTGCAGCCGCTCAGAGCCATCAAACTGAATCAGCCGGGTCACAGACCGCATGTTTCAGCTCTGCGCTAACAGGAGATAAGAGGCGTCTAATAGCGGCGGTAATGATGGAGTAGCACTCGCTCCCTGAAGTGAAAGCTAAATCTGTCTGATGATGTTGATATGTTTCTTATATAACGCAGCGCCTCTTCATTGCTGGCTGATTGTGTTATTGTCCAAGTAATCAACATTGTTGTATTTATGAGAAGAAGCGTTTTTAGGAGAAAGAGAGTGAGAGAGCAATGAGTTATGGTTACCTCAAAAGAAAGTGGCTCTCGGAAGGGCAAGTGATATTAAAGATTATTTCTTAATGGAGAAAACGGCTGGTATTCACGCTTGTGATCAGGAGTGATGCAGCTGCTCTGAACATTAATCGAATTGCAAACCTGACTGAGGCAAGCTGTGCAGGTCAGCATGGAAATATATACTGTCATCTAAAGAGGAATGTTTCTGTGATGAATAGCTACAGAATTTAAGTTAACACACAAATGACAATTCTGTCATATTTACTCATCACCAGGACCTTTGTTACACCCGTAAGACTTTGTTCTGTGTAACACAAAAGATACATTTTTGGAGAATATTATGGCTGCTCTTTCTATATATATTCAACTGAATGAAGACTAAAGTTGTAGAGCTAAAAAATATATAAAATAATAAAATAAAATAACACCAAAGGTGATCATATTTATGTTTTGGTATTTGTTTATTTGTTTGTTGTAGTTTTGGTATTTATTATTAATACATGAATATCTATTTTCTTAACATTAAAATAAAAAAAAAAACATTAGGTGTTTTCTTAACAGCTTTATAGATTGCATTTCAACCGTTTATTTAATATTTATTATTAATGTGGTATTTATTACTAATAGGTCTAGTCTGTTTTTGTTTATTTTAGTAGCCCACACTCTTAAAAGTAGCGGTGCTTAAAAGGTTCTTCACAGCGATGCCATAAAAGAACCATTTTTGGTTCCACAAAGAACCATTCATAAATCCCAAATGACCTGCACTGATCTGTGTAGCACAAAAGCTGCATTTCTGAAGAACGTTCTGGCTGTTCCTTTAATATCATGACAATGTCAATGGAAACTGGAGTTGCCAAGCTCCAAAATGACCAAAATTCACTTTAAAGTTACCATAAAGTTGGTCAATATGACTTGCAAGACTTCTAAATGCCATACGAGAGATTATTATTCACAGTCATAAATATTCACGAATATTCCGAAAATGCACTACAAACGTCATATGGACTTCAAAAATTGAATGCCACTGGTTCTTGAGATTAAACCATAGCACAACCACCGAGATAAGGCTTGGAATATAGCGCATGAGTCTGATGGGTGATTGTTTGTGATGTGTTCATAGATCCAGTCACCATTGACTGTTTGCCTGTTTTACTCCACTAAAGAAAGAAAGTGGTGTGGGTTTGTAGTGACATGGGTGTGAGTGAATCACATCAGAATGGTGGAAATGTATTGAGTTATCATTAGTTTGTCTAGGTCACAGACAGCGCTGATTGTTTATTCACAGCAGATGAACTCATTAAACATGTATCGTAACGTGTCTTTTACATCAGTCAGAATCACAATGAGTGGCCGTCTGGATGTCTGTAGTTAGGACACAATAGTATAAGCGCGAGCTGAAGAAATACTAATGAGTCCCATCTCATTAGTAAGAGAAACCAGAGATTAAAGCCTGTTTGGATGGAACTAGTTTTCCTGAAGAGGTTTGGTGAAAGTCTGAACATGTGTTTTTGTCCGACGAGCAGGGTAAAAATTCCAGGTTTGGAAAAACTGCAAATGCAAGATATTATTTGATCTTTTCATTTATTTTCACCTTGACTGAGTATCCGAAACTACATTTATCAGCCCACATTCACTTTGCATTTAGACCTGTTTTTTGCTGGCTGCTGGGATCCCGTCGAGCACAACGAGAACAAACTCATTAATAAGAGCGACTTCTCAAAATGCTTTTGTGATCGTATGACTTTCCCGAAACCCATTAGATATAAAAACTGCAAAAAATGTTTTTCTTGATTTGCAGAAATTAAGTCTTGTTTACTGAAAAAATGTATTGTGTGAACAATAAAAAATAACATGTCGATGGGATAACAGACGTAAACTTTATTCAAACAGGACACATGTACATTTTTCTTACTCCACTGGTAGGGATTTTGTCTTGTTTTAAAGGGGTCATATGATGCTTTTTTAAAGATCATTATTTTGTGTTTTTGGTGTAACAGAATATGTTGACATGCTTTAATGTTTGAAAAACACATTATTTTTCAAATACTGTACATTATTGAGGTCCTCTATGCCCCGCCTCTCTCAAACGCTTTGTTTTCTACAAAGTCCCGCCTTCCGACAAGCGCAGTCTGCTCTGATTGGCCAGCTGACCCAGTGCATTGTGATTGGCCGAACACCGCAAGCACTCGTCGGAAATGTAACGCCCCTTACCATAATCGCGAGCTTCATCTTTCAAAATAAATGTAAAGACAGAGCCTGAAAGGGGAACAGAGTCGCGTGACAGACACAGTGATGAAGCTGGTATGTGTGTGCAGTACACAAGCCACGGTTAAGACAGCTGACTCCACTGTGATGTTACTCTCTCTCTCTCTCGCTCTCTCT
The DNA here is from genome assembly GCA_018155175.1 of Sinocyclocheilus anophthalmus. Classification (NCBI taxonomy): domain Eukaryota; kingdom Metazoa; phylum Chordata; class Actinopteri; order Cypriniformes; family Cyprinidae; genus Sinocyclocheilus; species Sinocyclocheilus anophthalmus. Next base: position 1,054,356 of record JADLZN010010264.1, on the reverse strand, counting down.
CACCACCCACACACACACAACACACACACACACACACACCACAACACACCCTTCACACACACAACACACAACCACAAATATGCGCAAAACTCCGCATTTGAACAGTCAATAGCAAATACTTAAACTAATAACAAAACAGTAGCTGATTCAGATGCGGCAGATTTTCATAGCAAAGTCAGAATGACCTCCTCTCTAGGTTCACGAAAAGCTCGTCCATAAAACGCATTGCTGTTCTGTTTGTAAGTAATCTTAAAGATTCCTAAACTTTCGGAAGGCCAAATAAAGTGCTATTGCTTTAGACTAGAAACACACAGCGTCTCCCTGACATGCTGCTTAAACACTAACTGCGGTTACTGAAACCACGCTTTCTTTCTTTGCGTGCACATTTGTGCGGCATTATGCTATTATTTCCACATAGTGAGGTAGATATGTGAGGCGTGTTAGAACGAGCCGTTTTAGGGGGGCGTGGCAGAGTCTTAAATTTATAAAGAATATCTCTTTTGGATTTAGTCTTTGCAACTTTACAGATCTAATTAATGCACCAAGAGATTGTAACACTCCAAAGAGAAAGGAAGATGAATCACATCAATATGTACACCTGAAGCATAAACTTAGTTAAGCGGTGAGACATTTTTGACTTATTAAATAAAGAGTTCCACCCTCTGCAGTGACTGGGTGCGTCCGAAGATGAGTCCAACCAGGGTGATAAAAACATCACAATACTCCACAGCACTCCAGTCCATCAGTTAAAATCTCAAGAAGCCAAAGATGAACACATCCAAGCATTAAGTCCGTTTGTAACTAAAGTCATAATCCATAATAATGCTTCTCCCAGTTTTTACAAGTGTTCTGGTGTGAATCAGGATAGAAATCTGCACAGATCAAGCAGCGTTTATACAGCTCTAAACAAATATGTGGCTGGTTTTTGATGCGAGAGAGAACAGCAGATGCACTTTTTCACTGCAGGAAGCGTTATTATGGATTATGAACATTAGTTAAAACGTCTTAATGCTGGATTTGTCTCAGCTTTGGTCTTCTCCAGATGTTAACTGAGGGACTGGATAGTGTGTGGATTATGGTGATGTTTTTTATCAGCTGTTTGGACTCTCATTTTCACGGCACCCATTCACTGCAGGCATCCATCCTTGCGAGACAGCTGCGAGGCTACATTTCAGTCCAACCTGATGCCGAAACAAACTTCATCCGATCATCAATGCTCGGAGGGTGGGAGTCAGCTGTTTCAGCAATTTTTCATGTGGATGAATTTCCTGCAAGTCAGTTGACTTCTAGAGAAAATAACTATTTTGAGTGGATATTTTACAGGAAAAACAGGGACAAAAATACTAAGATATTCATTTTGCAGTGTACAGAGATCATGTTCAGTAGTATCGCCTGAATAATTGCAACCAAAATCGCTTAGGAAAACAAATCTCGTCACCGAACGAAGAGCATGTGTAGGGAAAAAAATGAAGTCTCAAAAAGAAAATGAAAGGGCGCGATATAATGGCGGTACTGAGGTAAGGAGATCTCGAAGTGACAAAGAAAGCGAGAATTATCACTATCAACCAAATGAATGTTAAAGAGGCAAGGAAAAAAAAGAACGGCTGGAGGGGGATTGAAAAGAAAAACAGTGGAGAATAATGGCAAGGTAAAGGAATGGAGCGACCGAGGAGAGCGGATGCTGGTGTGATTTGGCGGAGTCCAGCGGGAGGAGAATCAAAGCCATCCTCAAACCCCCAGATCCTCATCCGCATCAGAGAAACCGAAAACTCAGGGATGAGGAGGTGTGAATGGAGCGGCTGATGTGGACAGAATTGTAGATTAGGAATGTTGTCGAGGTCTTGTGTTGCTGGGAGACATGAAGATATGTGAAAGGTCAATTAGCGGTTTATGAGAAGAGAAGGGTGAGTACACAAGAAAACCTGAGCTCTTAAAGGGATAGGTCACGTTGTGAAAATACAAAAAAATGCCAGCATTGTGTACATTAATTCATATTGCATACAACCCTGTCATCTAGTGGAACACAAAAGAAGATGTTTAGAAGAATGTCCAAGCTGCTCTTTTCCATACAATAAAAGTGAATGGTGACTGCTGGCTTTACAAAGACATAACATTAATTGATTGCATTTATTCCCACGTATCCAAAGCCATTAATACTTTTATTCAGCAAGGATGCGTTTAAACGTATTGTGTGGACGTACATATTTTAAATGTTACAAAAAAAATCTCATTAAAATAAATGCTGTGTTGTGGGAATTTTTATTAATCAAAGAAAGAGTAATACCTAAACCATCTTTGGAGCTGACAGTGCTTGTCCAACATGTATTTCAGGGATAGAACGAGCAGAGGCATTTTCTTTTGTGTCCTTGGAGAATAAAGCATACAGGGTCTGGGTCAAACATGAGGGTGATTAAAATGATGACAAAAACTTTTTAAGGGTGAAAGTAGTGAAATTAGCTCTTTTTCTAACACGAACAAAAGCAGGCATGTGTGGTTGGCTGGGAATCATTTCTATACATTTGGATTTCCCCTATTGCATAACAAGGACCCGGACCGGTCCGTAAGGGCGGCTTCCGCCTCCGTCGACTGAATGCACTGGAAGATCTCGTGGAGAAAGAGTGTCTTTATTCTACTTGGAAAAGGCGCTGTAATTGCTTGTTTTCCGTCTCAATGCGAGCAGAACCTCAGATCGTTCACCTGCGGTTTCCGTGGCATAAGATGCAGCTTTTGTCCACACACACACACACACAAGACCCACACACACACACACACACACCAGACTCAACAACACATACACACACACACACACACACACACACCCGCATCACAACACACACACACACACACCACACACAAAGCACTCACACACACCCACCACACACCACAAGCTCACAACCACAAAGCACACACACACACACACGCAACACACACACAACACAGACTCACCACACACACACACAGACACACACACACCACAGACACACACGCACACACCACACACCACACCACACACACACTCCAAACTCCGTTTAAAGTATTATCTCAGAACAAGGCTGTCTTGTCATATACACACGAGCACACATGATGATAACACACACAAGCACACCCAAAATCTATTTCAACATGATTACTTTATTTTTTTTGTAGAGAACCCTTTCTATTTCATCTGATGCACTTACAATGAGACGTCCACTCACACAAAGTCATTCTGAGAAGACTCCTTGAGCTCTGTGGAATATGTCATCCTTGTCAAAAATAACCATCGAGCTGAAAATAAAACAAACTGCCTCCAAAAACAGCAAAAGTCTCTCTCAGAAAACTACAGTTGTGCTCTCAGATGCGTTTGAGCTACAGTAAAGACTGTCATGATTATTTCATCATTATATAATGCAAATATGACTGATAATGACAACAACAATATACTGAGTATATATTAATCATAATAATGATGCGCTTTAAAAGCACCATAAATGTGGTTCATATGACTTGATCATTTTGTAATCCACTTATGGCACAGGTTGGGTATTAATAACGTCAAACACCATTGGTTTTCATGTCAAAACTTCATATTTGATACCTTAACAGTCTTGTTTTATTTATTTGTACAAGCATTTTCTGTAGAGCTACTTTAAAACCAATTTCTTCCTTGGAATAAAAAAGTAAAAAAGGTCATTCTGACTTTGTTTCTCAAAATTCTAAGAAAAAAGTCAGAGCTGGTAAATATAAACTAATAATTCTGACTTTTTTTTTACACCTTCCAATTCTGTTTTCTTGTTTCAGTTAAGGAATAAAAAAACAGTTAATTTTGAGGTTTTAGCTCACGTTTCTGACTTTCTCAAGTCTGAGTTTATATCTCACATTTTGAGTTTGTATTTTGCAGAAGGTATAAAGTCTCAGTTACACAAAACCTCAGAATTATGAGAATAAAAATCCAAATTGTGAGATTGTTTTTTCAAGTATTTCTTTCATGCATTCACACACTAATGCTTCCTTTCTTAAATTCTTGTTTTTTCTCTTTATATTACAGATATTGGGCAGTTGCTACGCGGTTGCTAGGGTATTCTGATGGTTGCATGTGTATTGCTATACAGTTGCTAGGGTACTCCTTGCAGTTTTTCAAGGCTGAGAAAGTATGTAATCAGATAATGAAATATAATGTTATCAGATTACATTTTAAAGTACTCGTAATCAGACTACAATTACTTTTTATTGATTACACGATTACTTGTAGATTACATACAAAAGTAATCTAAAAGTAAACAAAAAGTAATCTGATTATATTACCTAAAATGTGTAATATAATGGATTACATTACTAACTACAGTTTTTGTCATGTAATTTGAAATCAGTAGCGGACTACAATTTGTAAGTAATCTGCCCAGCTCTGATATATTTGATATAGTGTTCTAAGCGGTTGCTATGCAGTTGCTAGGATGTTCTGATTGGAAGTTAACCCTTTAACTGGCGACGTATATACAAACATTTGAGAAGCTGTGGAGAGAAGCAGTGTGAGTTATTTTACATTCTGTGTTTGTCACAGGCAGGCAATTTAAACCTGCGCACGGCCGGCTGTGTGGAAAAACCTTGAATCTAGTTCTATTGCACGGTTGGAGGGAACTTACCTGTTTAAAAAGCTGTTGTCAGATAGACTAGTAGCTTTACAGTGAATTTGAGAAGTAACTGCTGACATTTTTGTTAATCTGTCTCTAAATGTTTGTATCCAGGGGAACATGCCCTTTTAGGGGGTATAAACAAGATATAACACATATAGAATATATATATTCTATTAGACTGCGATTTTGTGGCTTGTGTTTTAGGAAAAACACATTTTTGTAATATTGACAAAACACACATCGTTGGCAAGTCTGACAGTCAAGGGGTTCTATATTTGGTTGGGGATGGTTGAATAGAAGTGATGGTGACAGAAAAAGAAATGAAGTTTGTGACAGAAAACGGCAATCAAATAATTCAAAAGGTTGGTGATGTTTGGTATAGCACCCAAATAAATCTCACAGGAACACATTTTTGTGTATCAACGTCAAATTGGGAAATAACTTGGGTAGGATCTGGCTTGATTTTATAGCCATTTTAAAAGTGCCAACCATACTTATATATACATGTTATATATAAAAAAACATAGAGTATTACATCTATATTCAATGTGACGTACAATTCTATAACTGTTTTTATACTTATTTAATTCGATTTTGAAATGCTTTCACTTCAGCAATAATCTGCTTTGTGTCTTCTTCAAAAAGAGACCAAGCTTAGGTCTGTATTCCAGAGCATTCAGGAACTACATCCATGTTGTAACAAGCATTGATAAACAAGTGTTCTGATTCCAGTGAATTTATACCCCAAAGGGGCAACGTATACTGGGGGATACAAACATTAAAATCAAAAATAAGAGTAAAGTTTTGATAATAAAATAAAATAAATAAATAGTGCAATTGTATTATTTGAGTCCCAATAAGATGGAAAATAGCAATAACATTAATTTTCTGATATCTTCTTTTTATTTGTACAAAGGGTTTTATCAGTAGTACACTAAGTTCAGAATCGAACTCAGAAATCAGGATCAGGATCAGGATCAGGATCAGGATCAGGATCAGGATCAGGATCAGAATCAGAATCAGAATCAGGATCAGGATCAGGATCAGGATCAGAATGAGGATCAGAATGAGGATCAGGATCAGGATCAGGATCAAAATCAGAATCAGGATCAGGATCAGAATCAGAATCAAAATCAGAATCAGAATCAGAATCAGAATCAGAATCAGAATCAGGATCAGGATCAGGATCAGGATCAGGATCAGGATCAGGATCAGGATCAGGATCAGGATCAGGATCAGGATCAGGATCAGGATCAGGATCAGGATGAGGATCTAAATCAGGATCAGGATCAGGATCAGGATCAAAATCAGAATCAGGATCAGGATCAGAATCAGAATCAAAATCAGAATCAGGATCAGGATCAGGATCAGGATCAGGATCAGGATCAGAATCAGGATCAGGATCAGGATCAGGATCAGGATCAGGATCAGGATCAGGATCAGGATCAGGATCAGAATCAGAATCAGGATCAGGATCAAAATCAGGATCAGGATCAGAATCAGAATCAAAATCAGAATCAGGATCAGGATCAGAATCAGAATCAGGATCAGAATCAGGATCAAAATCAGGATCTAAATCAAAATCAATATCAATATCAGAATCAGAATCAGAATCAGCTATCAGAATGAGCTTATTGCCAGGTATGTTTACACATACAAAGAATTTGTTTTAGTGACAGAAGCTCCACAGAGCAACAGAATGACAGTGACAAGACAAGACACAGATAATAGAAAGAATAATATACAAATATACAAAATAGACAATTTAGTATGTACACAGGTATGTTAATGAATAATAAATGAATGGTAGGGTGTGTGCTGTTGCCGTTTTATTGTCAAGTGTTCATGAGATGGATTGATTCATCAGATGAGCTGGTCTTCATCCAGCTGTGTTTCTGTCCCATCAGCCACCAGCTCGGCTCATCTGGAGGACCTGGTGTACCTGGATGATCAGAGACACGCTCCGCTGCGCATGACACGACAGAACACGGCCGGGCAGGACCTGCGAGGTGAGTGTGCTAGACCTGCTCGGAAAGCATCCGCAGATCAGCGTTTATCACTGCGTTCTCTCACAGACTCACAGCGCTGCATCTGCTCTCTGTCTCTGTGTTTCTGTGTCACTCCCAAACACATTTAGACCTAAACTTAAGATCTACGTATTTGAACTGCATATACAATTTCCATCCATTTGGATTATTTAACATAATCAAATAAACCTGATGTGATGTGTATCTGTCAGTCACACATGAACGAAACGGCTCAGATTTCTGTAATAGTACTTAATAAAGTGAATCTCAGTTGTTTCAGTCTCATATATTTTAACTAACTTAATATTACTTAGTCATATTTAACCATGTTCATAGTTTATTCACAAAATTGCTCAGATTTATGTTGATTCCAAGGATTTTGAATAAATGCATTTTGAAAATATTTAAATAAAATCAAATAGATGCAAATAATTAATAATAAACTATTCCATGATCTTTAGCATTTAAGTTATCTGAATGATTTAAAAAAAAAAAAAGGTTTATAACTAAAATAGCCCTGTTTGGCACTCCAAATAATATTTAGGCTTAAATTTAAGATTTATGTTTTTGAATTACATGTAACATTTCAATCCATTTGGAAATTTTAGATAGTTTTAACATTAAAAAAAAAAGTATGTAATACATATTTGTTTGTCAAAAATAAATTAAACGGGTAGATTTCTGCAAAAAAAATAAATAAAACATAGTATATTATTAATTATTTACATTAAATATTTACATGTATTATTAATATTAAATATAATTTTCAAAATGCATTATTCAAATCCTAAAATCAACATAAATCTGTTAACTGTGAAAATAACATTTACTCAGTTATGAACTATGAACATGGCTAAAATATGGCTAGCTTTGGAAAAACTATATTCAGTTAAAATGTATCAGACTGAAACAACTGGGATTTATTGATGTTAAAAATATAAACCCTAGTTATTGTGTCCACAAACACATGCATTTGATTAGTACCTCATACAGAAATCTGACCTGTTTGACTTATTTAACAGGTAAACTAAAACTAAAACCATAAATAAAAACTCATTTTTGTTACTTGAAATAATAAAAAAGTTATGACTAAAAAATGTATATATATACATGAAAGATTGGTGACTTGATGTACTAAATAAATAGAATAAATAAAACAAAATGAATAAAAAACTATAGAGACTTTAAAAAAAACTAAAAACAATAAAAATGACAAAAACACAACAAAATTACTAAAAGTTTAACTTAAAATAAAAAAGGAAAATTAAATAAAAACTAATCTAAAATATAAATAAAAACCTATCATAGTATCTCAGTGATAATGAACATGGTGCAACACATGCTCAGATTTCATACAGGCCTCCGCTGGCCTCATACTCTCACACTCATCCTTCATCTCCAGCAGATAATTAGGAGACCGGGGCCTTGGAGTGACCTCAAATCCTCTGTTGCCCGCCACACCACACACACACACACTCCACACTCCCACACTCCACACTCCCACCACACACACACACCACACCAACACACACACACACACACTCACTCACTCACTCACTCATTCATTCACTCACTCATTCATTCACTCACTCACACACACACACAAAACACACACACCACACACACACACACACACACCTCACCCACACTCTCCACTCACACACTCACACACACACAAAACACAAACACACCACACACATCACACACACACACACACACACAAACCCACACACACAACACCCCCCACACCCACACTCACCCTCACCCACAACACACTCACATACTCACCTCCCACTCTCACCACACTCACACTCACACTCCCATAAACCCTACACTCACACACACACACACCCACACACCACACACACACACACACACATACATTCACACACACACACACACACCTCACACGCACACACACACCTCACACACCCACACACACACACACACCACACACAACACACACACACACACACTCTCTCTCTCAAACACACACACACACACAAACACACACACTCTCTCTCACACACATAACACAAGGTTTGGTTTTGTGAAAAGTGGGGACTCTCCATAAGCGTAATGGTTTTATACTGTACAGCCCTCGTATATTTATTGCCCTCCTACCAAACCTCCCTAAACCTACAATCAACAGGAGACTTTTGCTATTTCAGGATTTTCAATACACTCCTTCCTGTGGATTTATTAAGTTGTTTTGAAAAGTGGGGACTGGGGGTATGTGCGAAAAGTCACTTCTCCTTGTATACCGGTCATACCTTTGTATTATCACTTATGTCCTCGATTGTCAAAAAAAAACGCACACACACACAAACCACACACACACACACACAACACACACAAAAACACACACACTCACACAATCACACACTCACACAATCACACACTCACACAATCACACACTCACTGCTGCTCAGTGACGATGGGCTGTGTTACTCCTGCTGGTCTGGTGAGCCGCTCTCACCTGGTGAATAATTAAAATAGATCTCACTGCATCCGGTTCGCAATCAGGAGAGAAAATGCCAAGGTGACTCTCATAATATGATATGATTATTATTAACCAGCGGCCTCGGAGGAGCCATTGTTTGACAGCCACTAACATCTGCAGTTTAAAACTCAAACAGCCATGGAGTGTTTTTGCCACACACACACACACACACAGTCACACACACACACACACACACACACACACACACCACCACACACAAACACACACAATGACAATAATAAATAAATGTAATTAATCTTTTTTCAACTGATCTTTACGTGTCACACAGTTTCTGAAAGCTGACACTCAAACAGCAGAAGCACACACCAGTACATAGTATTTACTGTACATATATATAAAAAGTTAAAGTTCTCTCATCTGAAGTACTGCTACTGTTCTGTCATTATATTTGATCTGTCAGTAGTATTGAAAGCCTGTAGGCCAGCTGTCCTCATGCACAAGAACATGATCAACTACAGCGCTGTGTATTTCATCAGGAATAAATGTGCTTTGACCCCGTCTCCTTCAGTTTCTCCCCCTCCTCTTCCTCTCTGTCTCGCATCTAGTAGAATTCATTGTCCAAATCACATAATCAGCTGTGCTCCTGTTCATATCATCCTGAGATTCTGAGCTGTGTGTCATCAGTTTTGCTGCTTAATGTTCACACATGCATAAATGTGTTTATATTGTGATTCTTGAGGTAGTTATATTGTGAGTTTGTACTTTCTAAATGAGAACATGGTTAAACCTGTGCAAAATGATGCCGTTCTTGTGTAGAGTTTAGCAGAAAACACTGAGCAAATTGGAGCGTGTGTGCAAACAGGTGAAATGTGTTAAAGGTTTTGAGAAACATTGTCTTTGGTTCAGGAACTGTATGAATGGTTTGGAAAACTGTGCCAAACGAATCAGTTATAGTGTGTTAGCAATCGAGAAAAACTGTAGTGGGGCACCAGAAACATAAAAAAATATGTATTTCAAATGTCTTGACAAAAATATGTGTTTAAGTGATGTGTTAACTTTAGACTAGAATTGCAAAAATATCCAATATTTATAACTTCTATCAAGATTTTATTCATTATAGTGATTATTCTCATTGATAGGGCCCTAGATATGTGTCTTTCTGTGAGCGTATGTGTCTGTTGGTTGTTTGTTAGGTTGTTTTTGTGTGTTTTTCATACTCACTGATGATTTTGTGCACTTTCTGTCCACCCCAGTGCGGTTCGCTCCGTACAGACTGCAGGACATCGCTCTGAAGCCGCTGCTGTTCGAGGTGCCCAGCATCACCATGGACACTGTGTTCACTAGCCGTGATTGGCTCTTCCAGGAGGTCGACACCTACCTGCGCCCTGCCCACTCCTCCACCAATCGCGGCGTGGTTCTGGTGGGCAGCATTGGCTACGGCAAAACCGCCATCATCTCGCGCCTCGTGGCTCTCAGCTGCCATGGAAACCGCATGCGACAGATCGCCTCCGACAGCCCACAGGCGTCGCTGAAGCGTAAGGCTTATTATTAGTGGATGTCACTTTTGCAAAGTGTACTGACCAAACTTCACATGCTGTCGGTCAGCCACGGTGCTTCTGTGCTGCAATCAGCTTTCCTAGAGCTCGTGTAGTGTGTGACTTCTGCGCCAGCCACTCTATGGCGAAAATAATAAATAGAATATAATCAACATGGGCTCATTGAAAAAATGCCTCTGTCTACATTTCTGGAAAAACCCTGTACCTACAGTTCACTGCAGTTTCCAGAATGAACACTAGTGGCAGTAAAACACCAACAATGTTTATTACTTTTCATACAAATTATAATTACGGGTGCAGATTATTGATTAATAAAGGCTTATTTTCACAATTTATGTGTCACACTGTAGTCTGTGCTGGCTCAAAGCACTTCTTTACCCACCGATGCGTATTTGTAAGAGGAAATACCTTTTGATGTTGTTGCATCACATAAGCAGCTCCATATAGTTGGCTGTGGTGTGATTACGTAATGTAAAACTTGACGCTCGGTTGCACTTTGAAAGTGTCACAAGGAAACCACATATCCTTTTACGAAATCGCTCCATATGGCATGTTTCCCCTGAGCCGGTGACTTATCAGAGTGATAATTGATTGCTGGCATGTGTGTGTCTCCAGATGAGAGCGAGGGCAACCGATCTCTACCACACACGCGCGAGCTTCCCATATGGTACACATGGGAGAGAGGAAATAGTTGCCTATGGAACTACGGAGCTGAGGGAGGAGGCAGGAGGAGGCCATGAGGAGGCGCATGCAGCAGGTACACACACACACACACACAACAGTGAGTAGTGTACACATATGCACACACACACACACACAAACAAAAACAACACACACACCACACCCCTATGCCCACACAGACACACAAACACGACAAACAAACACATCACTCAATCACAACACACACACGCACGAATGACACACTCACACAACACTCACACACTCCCCACATACACACATCACTCACACAGCAGCATCGTTTATCACCACTCAATCTTCTCTACATAGATGGCTGTTGACCGGTAGAATTTATAGAAGTGCTTCTGCTCGCACACAAAAGGCCATCTAAACCTGTGCAGGCTTGCTGTCGCGGTCTCAGCTATTGCATTATGCAGATATGTTTAAAAAAGAGAAGTAAGTTTGCCAGTGAGCCTCATTAAATATTTATTCAGGCAGAAAGCAATTTCCTTGCCATGCTATTAGATCTAGTTAAGTCAATGCATTAATAATCAAGTCTCACTTTCTACCCTTCTGGACGGTTAAAGTCCTTTTAAAACATTTGTATGAGTGAATTAGTATTCTAATATAGTTGATGGTCACAGCCAGGCCTCTGCGTCTGATCTCTGATTTCTCTGTGGTCTCCTCTCCTCCACTGCGCTGTGATTTGTGTAGCCTTTGGCTCTCTGTGCATTCACACTGTGCCACTGGACCCAAATGACCGCAGCTTCCCGTTAAACCATCACACCTCATTAACAGAGCTTTTGGAGTTTGTGGAGCTCGAGGGGATGTTTCTGGTGTTTGTTGTTCTTGCTTTTGTAAGTCGTTTCTCTGGAGTCCACAATAGTGCACATCGAACTGAATTATCTTGCAGAGACGCAGGAACAGCAGGAAACACGGCTCAGAAATTGGAACAATAAGTGAGAAATATTATTTAACCTCACGTCCGAGTTACAAACGTTGATGTTGTGTTTTTAGCCAAGACTTCGATCACGAGTTGATTTGTCCATTGTCTGACTGGTGGGCATGTAACCGAAGGCTATGACAATGTAAATGCAGGCATACACAGTTGTGAAATGAAACTACGGTTCAATCAGCACCCGTAGCCACACACTATGTGGATGCACGTGTGAAGTGCGCAAAAGAAGAAGGTTGTACAGTTCACTTCGTTGTATTTAGGAGACATTATTGTTTGGTATTTGTTTGGTAACATGAACATTTTGTGAGTATTTAGTATACAATAGTGTACACACACACACACATCCCACACCCACACACACCAATCTCTCTCTCACACAATCACAAGACAACACCCACCCCCCCCCCTCTGCTCTCTCTCTCTCTCTCTCTCACACAAACACACACACACTCTCTCTCTCTCGCTCTCACAAACTCACACACACACTAAGCTCTCTCTCTCACACACGACATAACCACACACACACAACACACCCACACACTCTCTCTCTCACACACACAAACACAAACACACACACACACTCTCTCACTCACTCACACACACGCACTCACTTTCTCTCAAACACACACACACACACACCACACCCAACCCACACTCACACACACACACCACTCTCTCTCTCACACACACACACACTCTCTCACACACACACACACCACCACACACACCACACACACACAACACACACCACACACCCCCACACCCACCCCCCACACACACACCACCCACTCTCTCTCTCTCCCCCACACACCCACCCCACACATCCCACACTCTCTCTCAACACACACACCGGCACATCACCACAACCACTCTCAACACGCACCAACACTACACATTACACAGGGATCTCTCAGTACGGACCCCACAGACACACACCACCGCATTCTCTCCACAACACCCCACCCCCACACTCTCTCTCTCACACTCCCCTGCCACTCTCGCTATATCGACCCACACCACACACACACCCACGATGTCCACACCGCACCATGTGACACCACACACACACCCATTCACGTGGTTCATCCCACACTACGCCACACCTGACACACACTCACGTGTCGCTCAGTCCACACCCCACCACACATCGTCCTCGGTCTTCAGCCAGACGAGCACCCACACATACTTGTTACACACACACGAGTGTTTATATTGTTTTTGTGACAAGTGTCTAGCTTCACCAAAGGGGCTGTTATTCACGACACGAACCAGCATGCTTACAGGCAAAAACCCTAAATTGTGAAAATTTATGAATTTGAAAATAATGGGTTCTATGTGATATTGTTTATTTTGTTTATTATTAATCACAGTATTTATTCTTAATAGACAATTTTAAAGTAATTTTGCTCATTTTAATGCATCCCCTGATGATTCTCTCTCGGAACCAAACCTTTAAAACAGTATTGTAGGTTTAGGTAAAACATTGTATTAAATACAACAATATGGTTCAATTCAACAGTACGTATACGTACATTAATAAAATAATATTATATTATAATTTAAGATGAAAATTAAAAAGTATAAAGATAAATAAACATATAAAAAGCTAAATAAATATAAATCTAACCAGTTCGATGATAGACAGATAGACAGATGTATAGATAGATACAAGAAACAGGCCTTCAAGAAACTTTGCATTCTCTCACAAACATTTTTTTTGGAAAAAAATGTTGTCGTTGTTAGTGAGAAACTGTCACTTACAAAACATTTGCATTTGTTTGCAAAATGTTTACATTCCCTCAAGAAATATTGCATTTGCTTGCAAAACATTTGCATGCTATGACTGACAATCTGGGCTATGGCAACAAGGTCTTGCAAAAAAAAAAGAAAAAGTTTGATATAATATGCCGATTTTTATTTTTTTTTGTACTCAATTATTCTGTTGTTATTTCTTTATTTCTTTATTTTTGAGTAGGCACTACCTCTGCTGCATAATCCTCAAAACCGAGACAACGTCAGAAGTGTTTTTGCCCTTCGAATCATGTATTAAAGCAGCTAATTAAGCTAATAACTGCTTTAATGGAACCAATTATGTGCACTTGTCTCAGAGATGGGCGTCCCACAGAAACTAATGACAAAAGACTTGCCAAATTCCAAATTAAGGGAGAAAAAGTTTGTAATTCAGCACTGTGCCACACAAGCCTCTCAGGGGACAAATAAAGATGCACTACAGCCACAGCATATAGTTTTTCCACTCCTCATTCAGGGACTGTTGTTCCACATCATAATGTACACATCAGTATTGTAAGTAACATTTTATCATTACAGCAAACTGGCCCTAGATCAGCATAAAATCTGCACTCCGGCGTTTCTCTCTGAGCTGTGCTTCTCTTGTCTGCCCCTGCAGGTCGTGGCGTATCACTACTGTCAGGCAGATAATGCATACACCTGTCTGGTGCCGGAGTTTGTGCACAACGTGGCAGCGCTTCTGTGTCGCTCGCCGCAGCTCGCCGCATACAGAGAGCTTCTGCTGAAGGAGCCGCACATTCAGAGCATGCTCAGCCTGCGATCCTGCGTCCAAGACCCACCCACTGCCTTCAGACGAGGCGTGCTAGAACCACTGGACGCACTTTATAAAGGCACGAGAGAACAAACAATCAAGAGTTTGTGTTTGTATCTTTAAAGGAACAGTTCAGCCAAAAATGAAAACTGTTGAAAATGTGCTCACCCTCAGTTCATCTGAGATCAGGATGAGTTTGTGTCTCATTTCAGTGTTAGAAAGGTGCCCCCGAACAGATCAGTGTCTCAGCAATGGATGCTCTGCAGTGAATGGTTGCCGTCAGAATGAGAGTCCAAACAGATGAAAAAACATCACATTATTCCACATGACTCCAGTCCATTGATTAACTTGGAGAAGACAAAAGCTGAGACACATCCAGCATTAAGACGTTTTAAACTAAAATACCAGAGTCCATAATCCATAATAACTCTTCCTCCAGTGAGTCAGTGTTCTGGTGTGAATCAGGAGAGAAATCTGCACAGATCAAGCAGCATTTAAACAGCTCTGAACACATATGTGTCTGGATTTTGATGTGAGAGACAACAGGAGATGCACTTTTTCACTGGAGGAAGAGTTATTATGGATTATGAACATTAGTTAAAACGTCTTAATGCTGGATGTGTCTCAGCTTTTGTCTTCTCCAGATGTTAACTGATGGATTGGAGTGCTGTGGATTATTGTGATGTTTTTATCAGCTGTTTGGACTCTCATTCTGACGGCACCCATTCACTGCAGAGCATCCATTGCTGAGACACTGATGCAGTGCTACATTTCTACAAACCTGATGAAGAAACAAACTCATCCTGATCTCGGATGATCTGAGGGTGAGGATATTTTCAGCAAAAATTGTAATTTTGGGGCGAACCGTTCCTGTGATGTAAGATAGATGCAAAAAATGTAAAATAATTCAAAAGATTTAATGCATGTGTTAAAGTTAGTTCATTGTTGTATTTCTTCAGAGAGGAAGATCACTCCAGATGAAGACCTCATCATTCTCATTGATGGTCTGAATGAGGCTGAGTTCCACAAACCAGACTACGGTGACACCATTGTGTCTTTCCTCTGTAAGACCATCAGCAAGTTCCCAGCCTGGCTCAAGCTGCTGGTGACAGTCAGGACCTCCCTGCAGGTAAACACACGCACACACTCTCACTACACTATTATATGCCTCAGTCTCGCATAACCACTGCTCTGATTTGTACCATATAGAATCATTGCATATTTCCAATATTTGCTCTCTGGAATTGATTCTCAATTATATCGTGGCATATATTTCTAACTGTATATTAATATAATGTCTCACACATATATACAGTATTCAGTTTAATCAAAATCTGAATAATTAGATTCCATAAATTATGGGAAATAAAATGTATATTTAGCTTACAAATATAATAAATTAAAAATACAGGACTGTTTAAAAGTTTGGGAGTCTGGGAGCTCACTTTGAACAAAAATACAGTAAAAGCAGCAATATCATGAAATATTATTACAATTAAAAATGAATATATATTGAATATATTTTAAAATGTAATGTATATCTGTGATGCGCAGCTGTATTTTCAGCATCATTCCTCCAGTCTTCAGTGTCACATGATCTTCAGAAATCAGTGTAATATGCTGATTATTAGAAACACTTCTGATTATTATCAATGTTGAAAACAGTGGTACATTTTATTTTTCAGGATCCACAGATCAATAAAAAATTAAAAAGTACAGCATTTATTTGAAATAGAAATATTTTGTAACATTACAAATGTCTTTACTGTTACTTTTGATCAATTTAATGCGTCCTTGCTGAATAAAAGTATCAGTTTCTTACTGATTCCAAATTTTTAACAGATGTTAGAAATAAAATAAGTAGAAATTTGTTTCCGTGACATTTTTGGCCCAGACCCCTGGTATGCTGACATAGGAAACTTGATCATTTGAAGATTTTACAGTTATAAATCAGTTTTTTTTATTTGCTTGTCAGTAAACTGCTTTTGTTTTGTTTGTCAGAATATTCAATTACTACATAAATGGATGAATTTTAAATAGTTTTAATGCATTTGTCTTTCAATAACCATGTTGCGCTACTGAGATAACATGGCTTCAACATAAAAAAAAACTGGTTTCACTTTATTTTGATGGTCTTTTTAACACATTCTGTTGACTTCTCATTAGAGTGTTAGTAGAGTATTAGTAGACTGCTAGGGTTAGAGAATAAGTTGGACGCTATTGCAAGGCAATTATAGTCAGTGAGATTTTGAATGTCTGTTGGGAGACCATCACAATAAAGAGTTAGCAGATATTAATCAGACGGTCTACTAATACTCTAACGAGAGTTTGTTGACGTGTAGATGCAATGTTACTTATTGTCAACAGAATGCTCAAAAGGGACCATCACAATAAAGTGTTGACAAAAAAACAGTAAGTAGCTACATGTCAACTAGCAGTCATTAGAGTATTAGTAGATTGTGTGCTTAATATCTTAACACTTTATTTTGATGGGTCCACAACATACAACACACTGACTTTGTCAACTTATTCTAATAACCCTAAACCTACCCTAACAGTCTACTCTGAGAGTTAGTAGACATGTAGTTGCAAATTAATGAGAATTAGTTGTTAGAAGTTACATATAGTTAGTAGAATGTCTAAAGTGGACTATCAAAATAAAGTGTACCCAAAGATTATTTTATTGCACTTTTCTTTCTGTACTAAACATGTCATAAAGCAATGAGCTCTCCTTCCTTCTTTGCAGGAAATCACCAAACCTCTGCCCTTCCACCAAATCTCTCTGGACGCTCTGGAGGAGAACGACAGCATCGACCACGACCTGCAGAGCTACATCCTTCAGCGCATCCACAGCAGTGCAGAGATCCAGAACAACATCTCCCTCAACGGCAAGATGGACAACACCAGCTTCGGCAAGCTCAGCTCCCACCTCAAGGCCCTCAGCCAGGGCTCCTTGCTCTACCTGAAGCTCACCTTTGACCTGATCGAGCGCGGCTATCTGGTGCTCAAGAGCTCCAACTACAAGGTGGTGCCGGTCAGTCTAGCCGAGGTCTACCTCCTGCAGTGTAACATGCGCTTCCCCACGCAGTCGTCCTTCGACAGAGCCCTGCCGCTGCTCAACGTGGCCCTGGCTTCGCTGCATCCGCTCACCGATGAGCAGATCTACCAGGCCATCAACAGCGGCTCGGTGAAGGGAACGCTGGAGTGGGACGACTTCCAGCAGAGGATGGAGAACCTGTCGGTGTTCCTGGTCAGGAGACGGGATGGGACTCGCATGTTTGTGCACCCGTCCTTCAGAGAGTGGCTCATATGGAGAGAAGAGGGAGAGAAGACCAAGTTCCTCTGCGATCTCAGGTCTGACAGAAAGCACTGGAACACCAGCAAAAACTGGCTTTGTGTAGAGAAACAGAACAAACCAACAAACTCTACTGTTTACGACAGCCTAAAACGGTTTGATGGTCATTTTTGGGCACCTAGATTAACTAAACAATCTAAAAACCAGCAAACCAGTATTTTTAAAGTCAAATATGTGTCCCTGCAGCACAAAAGCAGTGTTAAGTCGCTGGGGGATATTTGTAGCAATAGCCAACAATACATTGTATGGGTCACAATTATACATCCTTTGTAAGGATATTAAGTAAATATCCATGAATGTATTTTGTAAATATCCTACCGTAAATATATCCAAACTTAATGTTTGATTAGTAATATGCATTGCTAAGAACTTCATTTGAACAACTTTAAAGATGATTTTCTCAATGTTTAGATTTTTTTTGCACCCTCAGATTCCAGATTTTCAAATATTGTCCGATCCTAACAAACCATACATCAATGGAAAGCACATTCATTGTATAAATCTCAATGTCTCCTTATGACTGGTTTTGTGCTCCAGGGTCACATTTAATACCTGCACTAATAAATCACTGTATGAAAAAATGATTTTTATTATTATGAATTAAACAGACACACATTCAGCTGTAAAACAGGATAACTGCAAGTTTAAATACTCAAGACATGTTTTATTTAATATGTACATTCGTATGTATAAAAATTGGTTTATGCACTAACATGTCAATAAATATGAATTAGAGTTCGATCGAAATTGATAAAATAATAAAGTGCTTAGAGAGAGGCCGTAAAAATATATTGTGCTGAAATGTGCCTGAACTAATGAAATCTATATACTGAATAAATATCAATCAAAAATCATTTCTTAAAATAAAACATATTTTGGTAACACTTTACATAGAGCCTTAAGATATGCATTATAAAATTAGTTTTAATGCATTAATTATACCTTGTAATGCACATTATAATGAATTGTACAATCTCATGAATCATTTTAACCAGTTAATACATAATAACTCTTATCAATTCACTGTTACACTATGCATTTTAAATATGGTTATAATTATTTACAACAAGATATAATGTATTACAACGCACATTATGAAAAATTATAATGCATTATACCCTGTAATAACCCTTTATAATGCATTATACAAAAAGGCTTTAAGCAAAATGCTACTCTTATTTTATTTCAGCTAGTCATCAACATTTCTCATTTTCATCTAGTTTAAGTTACTAAAATAACTAAAAATATATATATATATTTAGACCTGTTAGAAAATGACAAAAACAACAAAATTATAAAACTAACTAAATTGAGTGAAAACAGAAAATACACAAATAAAATTAATTCATAAAAATATAATAGTGTATCAGTATTACTAAAAAAAACAAAACAGAACCTCTTAAAATTATAATTAAGAATTTTGTTACATTTATGCATTTAGCGGATACATTTATCCAAAGCAGCTGACAATAGAGGAATTCCAAATATATAAATGCTATATCATTTGAGATATTGAAGGTTTTCTATGAAATCTGAGATAGAAATGATGATGTCTTCATGTGTTTTTATGAAAGGTCTAGTTTCACAGAAAACTGTAGCTTGAAGTATTTCATGTTTCTGACATGTTGGTTTTGTTTTTTAAAGGAACGGCCATACGCTTCTGGCTTTCTGGTTCTCCAGACAAGAAAACAAACTAAACAGACAGCAGACAATTGAGTTGGGTCACCATATCCTGAAAGCACACATATTCAAGGTAAGAGTCGTGCACAGATCGCCATCATTTAATAACAGAGCTTTCATGCATTAAGGCTTTTGTTGTGTCGTACTGTAGGGACTGAGTAAGAAGGTTGGAGTTTCTTCATCAGTCCTGCAGGGGCTGTGGGTGTCATACAGCACAGAGAGTTTATCCACAGCTCTGTCATCGCTCAGAAACCTTTACACGCCCAACATAAAGGTGCTTCTCCACTCTACACTGTAAACAATAAATAGAAAAAAAACTTGATGCACTTTTGAAGACATTTGAGTTCTCTCAACAATAGTTTAGTTTAGTTCTTCTCAGTAAAGATACTTTAAAGTACATTTGTTTGTTCATGCGATGCTGATTGACTTATTTTGCTAATAGAAAAATTCTTGTCAAAGCAACTGAGATAACAATTACTGTCGTTGAGGTAATTATTAAAAAATAAAATAGAATGTGTAAAAAGTCCCCACCTTCATAATCAATTTTATGTTTATTTACAAATGCCAAAAAGTTCATTGTTATTGAAACCTTAAAGGATACGCGTGTAGACAACATTGTCTTTGTTTGTAAAACAAAAGATATCCAGGAATCAGATATAAGCAGTTAAACATATACTCTAGGCCTCAAAACTAGACACACAAACCTCAAGAAACTCGGTGGCATTCTTCATATGTGTCCCTGCAGCACAAAAGCAGTGTTAAGTCGCTGGGGGATATTTGCAGCAATAGCCAACAATAACATTGTATGGGTCAAAATTATTGATTTTTTATGCTAAAAATCATTAGGATATTAAGTAAAGATCGTGTTCCATGAAGATATTTTGTAAATGTCCTACCGTAAATATATCAAAACTTAATGTTTGATTAGTAATATGCATTGCTAAGAACTTAATTTGGACAACTTTAAAGATGATTTTCTCAATATTATATTTTTTTGCACCCTCAGATTCCAGAAATTCAAATAGTTGTAACTCGGCCAAATATTATCCTATCCTAACAAACCACACATCATCTGAAAGTTTAAGATTCGAACAATTGAACCTTAAGACTGGTTTTGGTGCTCCGGGAAACAAATGTTAAAAAGATGAGCTCTTTAAATCACAGTACAACACATATAATGACAAAACAACAACAAAAGACTTTAAATGAAGTCAGTTCAACAATATGAAATTCTGTGTTCAGACATATGTGTTTGACTAGTTGGGACAACATTGGGGGTAATTTTGTCGGTCTGACAAGGGTTTTTATGTAGTTTCCAGAAAATAGCATTTTTTGAGTATTCGAGACTCAAAAGGTTTCGTAAACTGGAAAATGTGCAGTTTTTTTTACAGTGTATGGACCGTGCATATGTTTCTGGCTCCACAGCATTAGTGTTATATTCTCAACGTGCAGCTGTAGGTGGCCGGCTGCGGGTGGCTGGGCGGCGCTAATGTGAATTACTGTACGGAGGGGTTAAACAAAGCTCCGGTGCTGTGTGTGCATGCTCACCTGGGCTACTCCGAGATGGTGCACCTGCTGCTGGAGAACGGCGTCAGTGTGGACTCTGCATCTGAGAGCGGCCTCACTCCGCTGGGCTACGCCTCCGCCGCCGGACACCTGGGCATCGTCCATGCCATATGTGCTAAGAGCTTGATAGGGAAGCCAGGTTATGAGAGCGTCTGACGCTCAGAAATCAGTTGGGGTTCTAAGACTGAGCAATCAGTGCTGGGGGCAACGCATTACAAGTATTTCCATAAAAAGTACTAACGTAATTAGTTACTTTTTTAGGAAGTAACGCAAAGATGTAATCAGATTACTTTTAAAAGTAACTTTCCCCAGCACTGAATGTGAAACACCTGTAACTGTAGCTGCAGTCAAGATTCCACTTTAACATGATATCTAACTGTAACCTACAATCCAAAGTTACTGCATTGAAGCTTTATCAGTGTTGTTTGAAAGCCTGAGACTGCATGCAAAATGCTTCTGTTTTGCATTTTTCAATCTATTAAATATAATAGCAAATTATATTATCAGCTGAACAATTTAAGTTACACCAGCATGATTGTGTTTAAGAGTTCACATGCTCAGTGTCACAAATATATTCATTTTAAAGTGACCTATAAAAAGTGCAGAATCATAATTACGAAGAGTAATAATGTTTCAATCAAATATAATAACTTTTTTTTCAGATTTAAACCAAAATTCAGCACTGTATATTTATTATTAAATGTGAAATATTATAATTAAATACATAAATTAACATTGTATGCACTTTTGTTCAAAAGTCTGAAGTTGGTAAGATTTTTTAGTTTTCTCAGCCGCTTGCCAAGGTTGCATTTATTTGAAAAAATGCCATAAAAACTGCAATAATGTGAAATATTTTTACAATGCCAAACAGCTGTGTTCGGTGTGAATCTCTGTTAAACTGTAATGTATTTCTGTGATGCGCAGCTGTATTTTCAGCATCATTACTCCAGTCTTCAGTGTCACATGATCTTCAGAAATCTTATAATATGCTGATCTGCTGCTCAAGACACATTTCTCATACTATTAATGTTGAAAACAGTCGTGCTGCACAATATATTTGTGGAAACATTTTTGTTTACAGGATTCTTTGATGAATAGAAAGTAACATCATAACGCTCTGTAATGTCACTTTTTATCAATTAAGTGCATCATTTTCTTTATTTAAAAAAAATCTAATAATTGAAATGGTGCTGTACATTTAAATAAATAAATCAGTCAAACTTATTTGAAAATATTTTGCATCAGCATTATTTAAAAATATATTTCACTACATAAATACTATGGAGACTATAAAAACTCTGAGTTCATATGAACAAACGTCCTAATGCTTCATGAGAATGAGAACATTTGAGTGGAATCTGCTTGATATACTGATATTTTGTTAGGCTTCTGTAGTAAAGCTACTTATATTTAGCTACTAGACCTTGGTGTAAATTTTGATCTACTTTGCAGTTTAATTTGACCAAGAATCAACCAGTTTTTTAAACGAAGGTAGATTTTAAATCAGATTCTCAGATATTTTAAAACAAAACAAAATTCTGGTTTGTTGAACCCAACCTTGCAAATGTCAAATTTAGTTACATTTTAGCCGCTTTGGTTGTCTGAAGGACTGATCAAATCCATGCATGATTCACAGAGTTTGCATCAAGCCAGTCAATCGGATTGAAGCTTTGATTTAGGCATAGCTTGCAGAAGACCGCTCAGAATGATATTCATATGTGCGTCTGTCCTCTCCACAGCTCGACCACCTGGACAAGCTTGGTCAGTGTGCTCTAGTGCATGCTGCTCTCAGAGGACATCTGGAGGTGATGAAGTTCCTCATTCAGAGTGACTGGGGCCCCTCCCCTGCAGAGTCACAGGCCACGCCCTCTCCTGCACAAGCCACGCCCCCGGAGTCACAGCCCTCCAGCCCCGAGCGACAGGAGGAGCCGCAGGAGCCCAAGCAGAAGCAGGAGCCTCCAGAGGAGTCCAAACCGCAGACACAAGCAGACACTCGGACGTCTCCAAAGCCTGCCACCTTCAGCAAGAGCGTGGCAGTGCAACAGGCCTTTACAGCAGCAGCCAGCATGGGTTACACTGAGGTGTATGATCCAGATATTATACAAAATGTATTACTTTGGCTAAAGTATTTGTAACAATACTTTTGCTCCATACCTGTGAACTATTTACACAGCCGTGCATTGATCAGATAAAAAAAAACAAAAAAAACTTATATGATTTATTTTTTCCACTAAATGCTTTGCTCCATCAATGTTCAGTTAAAAAGATATATGTATTTTTTAGTCGTACACTAAGAAAATAGTAAAAAAAAAAACATTTACCTTTCTGTGTGCCTTTAGCTCTGTTGTACCCTATAGTACACGTACTGGGTCAAAAAGTCCATTTTAATTGGAATGTTTTTTATTGATTTCAGCAAATGAAATCTATAATTTCTCTCACCTCATCCACCTTTTTGCCTGGACTTTTTCCAAGAACTTGTCAATGCATCATGGGATTGATGGGACCACGTCTACAATGCATTAAAATGCTGCCCACTAGGCATAGCCTTTCAGATGATGTATAAATCTCAATTTCACAAAACTGACCCTTATGGGGTTTTGTGGTGCAGGGTCACATATAGCTGTATAACTGTATCTGTGTCTTTAAGGTTGTGTCTTATCTCTTGGACTTGCCTGAGAGGGATGAAGAGGACAGTCAGCGCGCTCAGATTAACAGCTATGACACTCTGTGGGGGGAGACAGGTACTTGTTCTGTTTATAACTGTGTTCTAAAACCTAGTGAGCTTCCTACATAGACAGCTGACTGCTAAGGCAGCATCTGAACTGGCGTGAAAGACTCTTTGGTACTGGGAGTATTTTTCCCATAGGCATTTTAAAAAAACAAAAAAAAGGCTTGTTTTAAGAGTTTTCAGTCATAAACCAAACCAACCAGCTACAAGGAGAATCACAAACTTTACCAAACTTTACTTATATAGTAGCACCATTATTATTCACTCTGTAATTCAATGTTTAATTAGTGACACTTAGCCTGCATTTTAAAATCTTTATTTGAATGTGGGCAACATAACATTGCACGGTCGAGCATATTTCTATGAATGAATCTCTGACATAGACTATCCGGCCATCACTGGGTGCCATAGTTAATAATCATGCGGACATCCTCCATAGCACGAGCCCCGCCCCCCTTACCCGAGTTTAGACTCCTCTATCCTTACCGACAGAGTTCTCTCAGCAGCTCTGTGAATAGCTTTTATAGAAAACCTTAGCTAATCACTGTAACGGCTCGTTTAGGCCGTGCTGGGAGGTTACTTTGGAATGTAACAGGTTACATATTACAAGTTACCGTATTTAAAATGTAATAGTAGTGTAACTATGTCAGTTACTTTATTAAAGTAATGTAACTGGTTACATTTGATTACTTTTCTACATTTTTAAAAACACCATTTTTTCATTTGTTAAGATCCTTTTTAGAACGTGTTAAAGCAGACAGCGTTTAACCTGACAGCCTAACCTCAACAATTATGTCACATCCTTGCATCACTTGAATCAAGAATTAAATCATAATCTTTAAAAGCACAGCCATCAAAAATCAACTTTAGCACTATGGTTGGACTTTGATAGTTGTTCTGGCGGTTTCAATACAGATTTAAAAAATCATAATGTTTAGTTTTAATAGCGAGGATACTGTTTTGTGAAATCACTAACGACGAAAACACTGGCTTCTAACAATGCTTTGGGAAAAAAACAGTTAATCTTAAAAAATAAGGCATATACTCAAACCCAATTGAAATAACAGTTATCGTGGCCATTCTGTGTCCCTAACTCCAACCTGCTGTCTCGTGTTTAAAGCTCACTGCAATTATGAAAAAACCTAATTCAAATCTCTAATATGTGTGTGGAAAAGATTTCAGAGTCAACCCCTCTTGCAATCATTCCATTTCATCACTGTAATTTAATTACCCTTTTTATTCTATATAAGATTATATGTGTCCCGGCAGCACAAAACCAGTGTTAAGTCGCTGGATTGTATTTGTAGCAATAGCCAACAATACTTTGTATGGGTCACAATTATACATTTTTTTTTATGCCAAAAATCATTAGGGTATTATGTTAAGATCATGTTCCATGAAGATATTTGTAAATTTCCTACCGTAAATATATCAAAACCTTATTTTTGATTAGTAATATGCATTGCTAGGAACTTAATTTGGACAACTTTAAAGGGAATTTTCTCAATATTAGATTTTTTTTGCACCCTCAGATTCCAGATTTTCAAATATTGTCCTATCCTAACAAACCATACATCCTGAACAGCTTAGCTTTTCAGATGAGCTAAATCTCAATTTTACAAAGTGCCCCGTATACTGGTTTTTTGTGCTCCAGGGTCACATATGTTTTGTGAATACAGGCCCAGATAAGGTTGTATGAGTGTTACTGGAAGAACATCTGCTGGTAACTCAGACAGACTGTTCCTGTGATGACTGACCGCTCTCTCCGGCTCGTGTCCTCAGCGCTGTGTGCCGCAGCAGGCCGAGGGAAGCTGGAGGTCTGTCAGATGCTGCTGGAGCAGGGCTCTTCCGTGGCTCAGCCCAACCGGAGAGGGGTGCTGCCGCTCTTCAGCTCTGTGCGGCAGGGCCACTGGCAGGTAACTGACACACACTCGTTCTCCAGCTTCGTCTCCAGAGAGTGTCTCTGCATGCTTCAGCTGTACGCACTCTTCCAGACCGTGGCTCTGTTGGTGTCGCACGGAGCGGACGTGAACCTGGCTGATAAACACGGCCGTACTGCGCTCATGATGGCAGCTTCAGAGGGACACCTGCACACGGTGGAGTTCCTCGAGGCTCAGGGTACATCACACACACCGTTACAATCAGTGCTGGGAATGTAACACGTTACAGACTACAAGTTACCCTATTTAAAATGTAACTATTTCAAGTAATGTACCTGTTCTGATCAAGTAATGTTCTAAATTTTTAACAAATGATTTCAAATGTTAATCATTTGCAAACATGTAAAGCAGGCAGGGTTAACTTTACAGTAGAACTCAACAGAAAGATATGAAAGATTTATTTATAAGTAACTTATTTTGTAATTAAATTATGTAATTCCGTTACATGTAACTAGTTACACCTCAACACTTTTATGGCACAGTTTAATGAGGCTTGCATGAAGTATACCTCATGTCTTTTTTTGTACAGTCAAACCAAAACTTATTCAGACACCAGATATCATTTTTGATATTTTTTTATGTATGAGGTAGCAAATAAAGTGAACTGTGATATATTATACACAAAAATTCTTCATACAGTGAAATTGATACAAATTTGGGACCAAAAACTATTCAGACACTTTGACCTGACCATGTTTTGCTGAAGTGTTTTTCTGTAATTGCTAATGCGAGCTTTTTACATCACAGACTGAACTAAATGAAGCATTGCTTGGTAATTAGTTGAGCTAAATTGGTATTATCTTAAATTTAACAGCTGACATCTATTCAACCGAATCCATTACATACCTTTCAATCAAAATTATCTGACATTATCAAGATGAATTTGTTCTGACACAGTTCTTGTCATATTGTATTAGCGTTCTCTAATCTATAGTGAATAAACTGTAATAATGTGAGGTTTGGGGAATAGCTCTGGTTTGACTGCAGGTGCGTCTGTGGATCTGATAGATAAGGAGGGTCTGACGGCGCTCAGCTGGGGGTGTTTGAAAGGACATCTGTCTGTGGTTTGCTGTTTGGTGGAAAGAGGAGCCGCGACGGACCACGCAGATAAAAACGGACGAACGCCTCTCGATCTGGCCGCCTTCTATGGAGACTCTGACGTGGTGAGCCTTATCTCCGTTAGCTGGACAATTTTGGGTTAAAAAATACTTGACCAATTTTCCTAAATACTCCCTCAAGAGCTTTCAAACTACATCCACCGAACTCAACACACCTTCTGCTTATTTTGAGCACATCTGTACTATAAATAATTGGACTTTTGGTTTTCCCTTAGATTTACTTTGAGAAGCTCTGGCAGTAATTAAACTCCTCCAAACCTGCTGTTTTTTGCTGTTTTGACCTGTTATGCTACTGGGTTTACTATAGCGCATTATCAAATATCAAAGTCCATTCATATAGTTAATAGTGTATGAATCAAAAAAGAAATCACGTGATGTAAGGCCTATTCAACCTTCAAACTTAAAGGCTTAAAAAAGTACATTTTTGACTATTTTGTAATTAAATATTCTTTTTATATATTGAGAACCAAAAAAACCAAGTGTCCAAACAAAAAGCACATATGTGTCCCTGCAGCACAAAGCAGTGTTAAGTCGCTGGGGTATATTTGTAGCAATAGCCAATTTTTCTTTTATGCCAAAAATCATTAGGATATTAAGTAAAGATCATGTTCCATGAAGATATTTTGTAAATATCCTGTTGTAAATATATTAAAACTTATTTTTTGTTTAGTAATATGCATTGCTAAGAAATTAATTTGAACAACTTTAAAGATGATTTCTCAATATTTAGATTTTTTTTTTAACCCTCAGATTCCAGATTTTTTAATATTGTCCTATCCTAACAAACCATACATCAATGGAAAGATTATTTATTCAGCTTTCAGATGATGCATACATCTCAATTTCAAAAAATTGACCCTTATGGTTTTGTGACCCAGGTTTGATACAGTATATAGCAAATACAGAAAACATTAATTTAGCATGGTCGCATTGCTCTCAAGTTTTTACTTTTAGATATTTTCACAAATACGTGTTAACTTGTGGTTGCAAATATAGGCATCGACATCAGCTTCTTCGCAAAATTAACAAACAATTCTTCTTCAAATTTTTAAAGTCAGTTTTTTTTTTGTCGTGAAAAGCACATATTATAGTTGTTGTATATAGTTATGAAGTATTTAATGCCTGACCATCCAACTAAATGTATCTAAACCTAACTTCCATTAAGTTAAAACACATTGTTCTCCAAACACCAGTTTTTTAAATGTCTAAAAAACATGTTTTTCTTGGTTATGGAATTAATGAAACATTCCCTTTTATCATTTTAAAAAAAACTTCATCGAAGGTCTACTAAAACAATTTCAGAAAAAAAACTTTTCATAGCTATAAAAATAATGTTTTGTGCTGAATTTATGAAACGTTTATTAAGACCATCAACTTCTATTGATGTTATGGAAGAACTCTGTTCGTGTACTTTGAAGTTTCACTTAAACTAATTGCGTGTAGGACTATGCACTGTTTGTTTTTTCCAAAACCTGAGAGACGTCCTGGCTCATTTTCTGTGCGGTAATGCACACATTTGTGCTACACTCAGTGTGTTTTATCCATGTATCCTGCATTAACTGAGCTCCTGCTGTTTTCCTCTGCTCTTTCTAGGGTCTCAGGTGCTAGTATCCTGGTGGATCATGGGGCTTGTCGAGCATGTGACTAAGTTGTGATTCGTCCCTCTGGAAGCGCGCGGTCGGCTTCAGAAACGACTCTTGGTGCTCGCCCTTCTGAAGAAAGGATCAAATCGTTAAGTACAATTTTACATGTACCAAATAATCTCCGACTGAATCCTAATCATATTGAAAAGCCCCGTCAACCCCTCATCGATCCTATTGACTTGATCTGTATTTAATTTTCCCATCCGTTGAAAGGGGTATTGTATCCGTTAGGAGCCAGTTTATGCTAACAACTTGAAATATGACTGGTTTTTCAAATTTGGATTACAATACAGCACTGCAGTGTTGTGATGGCACCATTTTGTGACCCTGGAGGCACAAAACCAGGCATACGTTCAAGGTTCTGTGACCGTAGATTTATGCATCATCTGAAAGCTGAATAAATAATCTTTCCATTGATGTATGGTTTGTTAGGATCGGACAATATTTGGCTGAGATGCAATTATTAGAAAATCTGGAATCTGAGGGTGCAAAAAAATCGAAATATTGAGAAAATCATCTTTAAAGTTGTTCAAATTAAGTTCTTAGCAATGCATTTACTAATCAAAAATGTAAAAGTTTTGATATATTTATGGTAGCAAAATATCTTCATGGAACATGATCTACTTAATATCCTAATGATTTTTGACATAAAAAGAAAAATCTGTAATTTTTACCCATACAATGTATTGTTGGCTATTGCTACAAATATCCCCCAGCGACTTAAGTCACATATTTACATAAATCTTGCAAAGTTTATTTTCATTTTTCTTCTTGAACTGGTCAATTGAGGAGAATAAATATTTGCTAAAAAACTCTTCTAACATATATAGTACGTCAGCTTTTCAAATAAAGTATTAGCAGATATTAAACAGAAAGGGCAGTCTTTTGGTGTTAAAATAGTACGGCAGGATTTATAAGATGCGCCTGACCTTTTTGAATATGCATTTGTAGGAGTTTCCCTTTCAGATGCAAAATTTATGGGAGGAGAGTATTAAAATGAATCAAGCAATGCGATTTACTAACGTTTGCGCTCGTCGAATTACTGGTGTTTGCACCATTATTTAACGGCCAAAAAAAGCATGTCTTAAAGCATGTCGGTAATTTGCGCTGCTCTTGAGTAGATTGCGCTGGTCATTATGGAAATGATCTGCTGCGTCTGTGTTCTTTAATGTGTGCGTTGTCAGTAAATCACATGCAGAATTTCCCCTCCCATCGGCGCTTTTATGGAATTGTGCTCTAACGCTAATTTGCCCAGTTTAGTAAATCTGAAATATGTGAAATATTCACGAATATGTGAAATCAGACTGGATTCATTCCGACTGAAAATCAGTGCATGTAAACTTACCCCAGCATTAATGTGGCTCAGGCTTTGTCCAAACACTGTAAAAAATCAAAAGTTGAGAAAACCTCTCAACTTTTTGTTGTATAAACTGAAAACAAGAAGTTGAGAAAACGTAATAATCTCCTGAAGCTGGTCGCCTTAAACTTTAAAAGCATAGTAAAAGCAGAAATCACTGACAATCCCCAAAAGGAAAGGGGCTTAGGGGAGAGAAATGCACATTAGAAATGACTGGAAGTCCTCATGTATGTGTATGTGTTTTCATGTAGCTCAGCTTGTGCTCGGCTGCTCCACATGCTTCACTGACTCTTAGTTACGTGTCTCTAGATCCGTGACTCGTTTTGTTTGTGGTGTTTGCCTTTGGTTTCACTCGCTACCTGTTTCTCTTTCTCTTTGTGCAGATCGTAAGGGCCTAGATGATGTATGCTGCTGGAGAAGTTCACTAATATAACTTGGTGCCAGTCCATTTAAGCCCTTAAAAACAAATAATAGTAACTTGTACTGAATTCTAAATTTGACTGGAAGCCGATGAAGGGATGCTAATACTGGTGTTACACTTACAAATGTCCTAATCGCAGTTAAAAGCCTGGCAGCAGCATTTTGAACCAGAAGCAGGTGTGAAATTGATGCATGAGAAACGACATAGTACAATGTATTACAATAGTCCAGTCTGGACGTGATAAAAGCATGCATAACAACTTCCAAATCATTAAAAGACAGAAAAGGTTTTAATTTCACTTCATCCCTTAATTGGAAAAAGCACCTCTTACCACAGAATTGATATGCATCAAAAATGACTCCTTGCATGATTATGTACCTTAGATTTAAAGGCGCCTAATTGATTGATTATAGGTTCAGAAGAACTCGGAGGGCCAAACACTCGAATCACTTCAGACTTAGATTCATTCAGGTGAAGAAAATTGGCTGCCATCCACTCCTTAATATCATTAAAACATGCAAAGAGAGACTGTAAAGCCGAATTATCCCCCATTCTTATAGGCAGATAAAGCTGACTTTACTTTTACTTTCTTACTCTTCAGCCGAAGCTCTTATTTCCCACCACTCACGGCTGCTTTTTTGTGTTCCCCCTCACCTCTCTTCCACTTCACTTCGTCTTTCTCCCGCTCTCGCGTTCACTCGCCTAAACACACACCACCTATGCTTGTGCCACTCGCTCCATCTCACTCTCCCGCAACCCCAATCCTCATTCCCTCGCTCTCACAAACCCTGACCTCTGACCTCAGGATGTCAGACGCTGCCGAGTCGGTGTAAAGGAGGTAATGCTTGGGCATCTCGCTTTGCTTCAGGCATCCCGACAGCTCTCTGTTCTGTGTGCAGGGCTGTGTTTGGGTGGCGCAGGTTTAACTGCCACTTTAAACTGTCCTGAAGTGTTAAAAGTGAAAGGTTACAGGGAATGAGAACTGAAGGCATCCTCATCCCATGCCTTCATCTGTGTGTTATGACTCCTGAGCAGTGTTGGGAAAAGTTACTTTTAAAAAAGAATGCGTCACAATGTTGCGTTTCTCCCTAAAAAAGTAACTAATTATGTTACTTAGTTACTTTTTATGGAAAGTGATGTGTTGCTTTATTTTTTAGCTACTTTTTAAATCTGGGCGGGGCTCGCTTATTTTTTATTTATTTAAAAAAGTTATTCTTTTACAAATGTAAATACGCTTTCACACCAAAAGTGGAATGAAAGAGTCTCAGGCTGAAGGAAATGTAAATTCTGGTCTTTACAGTAGAGGGCGCCGCTCAAACAAACTGCATGAAGAATATGACACAGAAGAAGTTCTACACTATTCAGCAAAAACAAAAATGAAACACAAATGTGTCATATTTGCTTATTAGTATGGTTGAATTGGATCATCGAAGGTCAGTAGCAAAGACGACTGGTTAATAAAATGGGATTAAATGCATAAATTATATTTGTTTATGTTCACCATATTAATGATGGCCGGTTTTTATAAGAAATCTGAGTTTGCATTTAACTGTTTTTATTGATTGTGAGTACACGGAATGTGTTTTGTGTGCCGATGAGATGAGTAAACACATGTTAATATTTAGTCTAGAACTACAGTAAAATCGCTCTGCACTTACTCCTGATTTCTGTCACCATGGCAACACCAGAGCTGTCACTCAACACATAGAAACAAAGTAACTCCGATGTTTCCTTCTAAATTAAAAAGTAATGCGTTACTTTACTAGTTACTTTAAAAAAGTAATCTGATTATGTAACTCGAGTTACTTGTAATGCGTTACCCGCAACACTGCTCCTGAGTGCTCTCTGCACTCCTCCGTCTCTCCACATGTTTTCCCCTCAAACCAGTTGTTCATTTTGACCCATCAAACATCCTGTTACCCATAGGTCCTGCTACCTGGGCCATGGCGACATCGAAACCTGACATCATGATTATCCTACTGAGTAAACTTTTAGAGGAAGGAGATGGCTTCTACAAGGTCAGATTTACTCGATGTTTGCACAGATTTGTCTAGTACAAAGTCCCTGGCTCTGTGTATTTACACAGTCAATCATCTTTTCACCTGCAGAAGGGTAAAGTGAAGGAGGCAGCTCAGCGCTACCAGTATGCTCTGAAGAAATTTCCCCGAGAAGGATTAAGTGAGGACCTGAAGACCTTTAAGGAGCTCAAAGTGTCTTTGTTTCTGAACTTGTCTCGCTGTCGGAGGAAAATGAATGTGAGAACAGCATGAGCGTTTCTAAAAATACTCTCATTCTAGCGCACAGTAAGATTCTGCATATAAAGCTTGTGTGATGCTGTAATATTGGAACTGCAGTATGCGGCATGTCGTGAGAACCTTGCTGATGTACTTCTAGTACAACTGTGCAAAATAATGAAATGTCAGCTCCCAGATTACACCCTTTTTGGTTGCAGGACTTTGGTATGGCGGAAGAGTTTGCCACCAAGGCTCTGGAACTGATGCATAAGTGTTACGAGGCATTCTATGCTAGAGCCCGTGCCAAGCGTAGCAGCAGGTAGGGTTCTTCCATTGTTTATTTCCTTGAGCCCTGTTCACACCTCCAGCTACACACAGAGACAAAGCGATATGATCCCATTCATTTTCAACGGAGAGCTGGCGACTTCCGGCGACACGTGACCTTTGGCGACTGAATGTAGGCGTGTCAAGTGACAAAAGTTAAGAATAGTTTAACTTCATGCAAATGAACAGTGAATTTCATTAGAGACAACCAATAGGAGTGAAGAATCTGTCAGTGGCGCTCACACGTCACCGTCTCGAGTGCAGGTTCCAGAGCGATTTCCCCATTTATATGATTTGACTGTAAAAACAGACATGGATTTAAAAAATGATGCGTGGAAAAGAAACTGTTGGCAGCCTGTATGAGTTTGATTCATACATTGATCGTTTGAGTTGTTAATTATATGATGCAGTCAGCAGTTTAGAAATGGTTAATGATTTAATGCACCAAGCTCTGCTGTAGTTTATGTAACAAAACTCTCCAACAGGAGAAAAACATCTCATGTACCGTTCTATACACTGGAGAAAAACATGGATTATCATATGTTTACTATTTCTTTTGAGAGAAGTATTATTTTTCCTGTTTATGCCCATCATAGGACTGAGCGCTCATTACTGAGCCCTAAACACATACGTATGTGTTTAATTCACATACGCCAGAGGGCGCCCTCGCGTAAACACTCCACGTATGCATCACAGATATAATAGAGCTCATGATGTTCCAGGAAATCCCTAATATGGACAAAGGTATCTAGCTATCGCTGTGATTGAATAAAAAGGAAAAATAAATGTTTGAACTGATCTTAGTATTTTATAATAAAAAAAAAGTAAATTTATAATCCAGTGCTAATCGACATACAATTATTACAGTAAGAATAATCTCTGCCTCTTCTGTATAAGAAGCCAAACCAGGTCAGATAATGAAGTTATTTCAAACACTTGTTATTAAATGTTCTCTTTTGTTGTATAACAGGTTAAAAAATTCATTCTCATTAAGTTTAAAGATGTTTGGCGCATGTTGCTTTTCAAGATCCCTTAAAAGTGACTCAAACTCACAGCACTTGCAGAGATTGAGCAGCATTTACTACTGACGTTGTGCATATATTTATTTAATAAAAAATTGCCGCCTTTTTGCGACTTCAATGGAAGAGTGCTTGAAGCCAGAATCGTGATTTCGGTTCGATTTCGAATAATCATTCAGCCCTAAATTAGAATGATGTCTTAGTTTTACCAGCAATATATAAAGCTGTGACAGCATTTTCTAAAGACATGGGTTCCCAAAGGGACGTGCAGTCTACCAATGATATTAGAACGACAGCACTAGGAATGCCCACAAGCATCTTCACAGTACAGAGCCTAGCGACAAAGTTGCTGGCAGTGTGAACAGGGCTTCACACATCAAGTTACTTATTGGTGGCTTAATATTTCCATTGCCGCTTTATAGGCAATTCGCAGAAGCACTAGAAGACCTGAGGGAAGCCATAAAGCTGTGTCCCAACAATCGTGAAATCCACCGCCTCCTTCAGCGCGTGGATGAGGAGTACAGGCAAGTTACCCAATCAGAGGAGCCAGAGCTTGAGCCTCCTCCATCCCCACCACCATCTCCCTCACCGGTGGAGGAAGATGAGGAGCCCCCTCATCATACCCCTCCTCCTGAGCCAAGACTGGATGACATGGAGCCTGTCCAAGACTTGTTTGAGGATGACGACTTCCTGGAACAAGAGCTAGAGGCCGTGTCCATTGGTTTTGCTTCTGACATTCGCTCAAACGCTTCGAGCCTTGCCATTATATGCAGTCCACCCCTTTCTCCACCCCATCATGACACTGGCTACCTATCTGGAGGGCATGCTTTCGAGTTCCACCCAAGCTCCTCCTCTATGTCATCTCCTACCCATCATAGTTACCAGTCCACCTCTCCATGTATCTCTCCAACACATCAGAACTCCCACTACCGCCAGAGTCCACCGCACACCTCTCCAGCCCATCAGTCCTCCTACCGCTTCAGCCCTCCACCCATTGGCAGTGGAGGGAACCAGGGGATGGACTACCAGAGTCCTCCGCCATCTCCTCTTAGGCGTGGGGTTCCATTCAGAGGTAGCCCTCCGATGGAGAGCATGTGTCTGTATCGTTCCCAGTCTGGCTCACCAGTTCGCTACCAGCAGGATCCTCTACCTAGCCGCCCTAAATCGCCACTGTTGAAGATGAGCAGCCAGCGGTCCTTCCAACTCCAGTCGCAACCTTCCCAGAGCTCTCAGAACAGCCAGCACCACCAGGTTCAGGGTCTGCGCCTGCAGCCCTCAATGGCACAAATCGTCCGCACTAACCAGCCCAGTAACAGCATGTACAGCCAGTTGGCACATCCGCTTAGCAGTAGGTACCAAGGTAGCTCCATGGATGTGGACAGGGACAGAGATCGAGAGCCGAGGCTGGTGTACCAACCCTCGCTGGATGGCCGGTCAATGTCTCAAGTGCAATCCAGCCTCAGTGTGGGAGCTCTCTGTCAGCATGGGGGCCGAGGTGGGCCTGCTGGGGTTCTGGAGTCAAACTTGGGGAAAGAAGAGATCCCTCAGCGACCCGCTTCAGCGTACCGCTCAGCTACAGGGGGACCCGGAGGCATGCGCTTCAGCCAAACCCCCCAGATAAGCCGCAGTCAGTCAG
Source organism: Sinocyclocheilus anophthalmus (assembly GCA_018155175.1). Taxonomy (NCBI): domain Eukaryota; kingdom Metazoa; phylum Chordata; class Actinopteri; order Cypriniformes; family Cyprinidae; genus Sinocyclocheilus; species Sinocyclocheilus anophthalmus. The sequence goes on along the minus strand of JADLZN010010264.1, from coordinate 1,018,479 downwards.
CGGCATACTATCCAGTCTCCAAGCATGAACTCGAGAGAGCGGTGGCGGCTTCTGCTCTGCCACCGTGCCAGCTGGGCTCTCCAGAGATCCCGCACCTAGTGCGCAGACCTATCAGTGCCAACACAAGTGACCTAAAACAGCATGTACCAACCCCCAGACCGCTTATCCACTCCCAGAGCGTAAATCTTCGCTTCTCCCCATCTAGCGGTAATATCTCCTCAGGCTCCAGCTGCAATCTAGCCCCTGGCTTCAGGCCGTCCTCCTCCATGGCTCAAATGGAAATCCCGCTACAGGCTGCATATGAACGGAGCTTCGATGAGCCATCTGCCCTGTCGCCCTCTCAGAGCGGACTGTACTCGGGCGAACCCTCCCGATCCCGGACCACTCCGTTCATGGGCGTCATCGACAAGACCGCAAGGACTCATCAGCAGTACCTCCACCAGACTTCCCGGGCCTGGCCCTTGTCATCTCTGGAATCGCTTATCACTAGCCCCACGTCGCCTGGGAATCTGATCCACCAGGCATCCACAGCCTCCTCCTACAGCCCGCCTACATCTCTAGGCAATATTGCCTACTACAATAAGACCAATAATGCCCAAAATGGACACATGCTAGAGGAGGAGTACTACATCCAGCCCCAGCCCTCCTCCCTGGGCAAGCTTGCCAACGGAGCGGCCCGTGATCGAGACCACTTGGAGCGAGTGAGCCAGGCGCCGACGTACCAGGATGTTAAGGTGGCACGGACAATGCCCGTGGCACAGGCGTACCAGGAGAACATGTACCGCCAGCTTTCCCGCGATGCCAGACAATGTCCCACCTCGCCCATCAAACCAAAGAGACCCTTTGTGGAGTCAAATGTTTAATAGGCGCCCAAAAGGGTGGGCATAAGGTGTGAGTGACAGTGAATGTGTAGGTGGAGGTTATTAAAGCCAGTATTTTGAATAGAGGAAACGGCATAGTAGAAACACTTTTAATAAACTAAAAAAACAGAGTTATAGAAGTTGTGTACAATTACCTGTGCCTACTTTGTCAACTTAATCTGTTGGTAAAAACTTGAGTGCCAGACATGCTACAAATACCCTGGCAGCACCCTTTTGGAGCACTGGAGTAAAAAAAATGTTCTTTAAAGCTCTGCACATTATTAGAAAGCACATTTATTGACGTTCCACAACAGAGGCCGACACACAGAGGAATAGTGTGTCTTGCCATCGTTCCCAGCACTAAAGCAGAAACGCAACTGGCAATCTGTGTTGAACTCATTCTCTCTCTCACTTAATCCTTCTCTCTCTCTTTCCAATGAAACTAAACTAATTTGCTAGGCTTTCTGGACATCATATTGTTGAATTGTTCAATACTGTAAAAAGTGCAAATCTGTTTCAGAAAAATTAAGTTGTAGTTATAGTTATATTTATAATTAAGTTATATGATGTATAGAAATATTAAAGCGGATTTTGTGTCAGGTTTATTTTGTTTTCTCTTTAATTTTGTATCTATTGATTTGGACTTTTGGAAATGGTATCAGATATTTTCAAAATAAGGATTCAGAGTTTATTGACAGGAGATTATTATCTTTACAGTTATTACCTTACAGTTCTGGCTCCCGAGCAGGAATATTGCTTGTGTCAAAATTCACAGATGTAGAGTGGCAATAATATAAGTTCAAAGCACTTTCGTGGGAATAAGCTTAATGTGATTTTCAAGTAACCCTCGCATTTTGTGGATATCGCTAAGTCTTTATTTACAAAATGAAAAAATTATTTACAAAGTACTGGAGTGCCAATCCAGACGTATTTCAAGTGGAGGAATGTATCACACCATAGGCGTCTTATGAACTCTACAGTATACAACGCAACAAAGTTTCAGGGGCGTTTGCAAGGTAGTAATAGAACTTCTTCTCTTTTTTCTGTTTCTTTATTGTTCTAAGAAATGGAATCTTGCATTGTCACAAAGAAGCATTAGTATATCAAGTGAAGTATGTTTGTTTTAACTTTTATTCGCAACTTTGGTCTGTCTGTGACATTATGACGAAAGAGAGGCACTTTATTCTTTTGTAAAGATTATATGGAATGTGAATATTATATGTGTTTTTTGTTTTGCTTTGTTTTTGGATCTGGGATGGGAAATCAAACGTTACTAACGGACGTTCAGTGGACGCTGGAAAATAACCTGTGATTAGTTGTACTACTAGAAATCAAATAGCAGTTATTGTCCTTGGTGCAATTCTAATTTTTCAAGCAAATGAATGAACAATAATATAAAAGAGCAAAATTATGTTTTTAAAAAGTGTATATAACAGCCTTTATAGAGTGCAGTGTACTTGCTGTATATAGTGGCCTCCTCTGCAAACGCGTCACCAAATGCAGCGTGAGAAAGACTTGATGAACCTCACACGTCTAACACAGTTCAGTGGCATCACACATACCGAAAGGCAAGCCAGCCGTTTTGAAATCGTGCATTTGTCGTGTAAAAATACAATATTGAGCTAGTTCCTTTTGAGGTTCTCTGCTTCAGAATGCGATAGTATTAACATGCGGAGCTTAAATGTGGCTTTGGTCAGATCTTCTCAACAAATACAGTATATGGAGAGATATCTAGACAGCTTGTCTTAAAGGCAACCATACTCACCTTCCTATTGCTGTAAGTGTGAAAGCTTGAATCGAGAAATGCCTCATGGTCAACTTTGGGGAAAAGCTAAATAAATAACACTTGGGAACACAGGACTCTGATGTGTGGTTTTTCAGTGCAAGAACATAACCTGATGCATGATTTATCCCTCTGAAATCGACATACACAGACGATTCGTGAATCTGCCGTATGTCTAGGAACTAAACCGAAATAAAGTTCCCACCTGACGAAAAAATAAATCTCCACCAAACTCAACAGGAGAGATGTGACATTTACCTCTGAAGGGTTTGGCCATTCTTTTTATCTTTCAGTTGGATTTGAGTTGATTTTCATGCACTTGCTTGCTAAGCAGAGTTTCTCGTTTGTAAATGTGAGCTTTCAGAGCGCTGTGACAACGTTTAATGACTTCAATAAACCAGAATATGTTTTTATCATGTCAGTTGTCATTTTTATATGCTTTAAGAAATGTATAACTGATCGAGCTCCTAAAATTCCTTTTATTGCGGTTTACTGTACTTTATACACAGATGTTACAGAAGTGCTAATAATCAAATCATTTAATCAATCAAAACAAGTATCTCACCCTCAGTTCATCCAGATGTAGATGAGTTTGTTACATCAGACTTGTTCGCACTTTCAGCAATGGATCCTCTGAAGCGAATGGGTGCCGTCAGTACATCACAGTAATCCACAGCACTCCAGTCCATCATTTAATGTCTTGAGAAGTGAAAAGGTTGTGGATTATTGTGATGTTTTTATCAGCTGTTTGGACTCTCATTCTGACGGCACCCATTCACTGCAGAGCATCCATTGCTGAGACACTGATGCAATGCTACATTTCTACAAAATCTGGTGCAGAAACAAACTTGGATGATCTGTGGGTGAGTAAATGTTCAGCAAATGTTCATGTTTGGGTGAACTATTCCTTTAAATATACACAGGTGATACCTCAGATCATGCTGGTTGTTGAGAAAATTACATTTCAAACTAATCAAACTTAGAATTTTCCCCTGGAAAATGATATAAATCCTCCAGCCATATCTATGGACTTGGACCTTTTTTGATTTGTGGTGGTTAGCAACCGCTTTAGACACCTTAGGATCATAATTGGCAAATACTGGAAAATGAACACATTTGTGGTGTTCACAGCAAATGTAAAAATCTAGTTTTTCCCCACTTCGCTAAGACAGAATATAGATTTTTGCTTATAAGGCACGTTTAACATATATATACTGCTTTTCAAAAGTTTGGGATCAGTAAGACTTAAGACTAAGTCTCTTCTGCTCATCAAGGCTGCATTTATTTGATCAAAAATACAGAAAAAAACAGTAATCTTGCAAAATGTTATTACAATATAAAATAATGGTTTCTATTTTAATATCCTTTCAAATGTAATTTATTTCTGTGATGCGGCCAAAAAAAGCTGAATTTCCATCATCATTACTCCAGTATAAAGTGTCACATGATCTTCAGAAATCATTCTAATATGCTGATTTATTATCAGAATTATCAACAGTTGTGCTGCACAATATTTTTTTTGGAAACTGCGATACTTTTTTTCAGGATTTCTTTGATGAATAAAAAGTTAAAAAGACAGCATTTATTCAAAATATAAATATTTTCAACAATATAAACCTTTGCTATCACTTCTTAACACTGTATCCCATCCTCGCTGAAAAAAGTTTTATTTCTTAAAAAAAAAGAAAGAATAAAAATGTACTGACCCCAAACTTTTGAACGGTAGTCTGACACTGAAGACTGGAGTAATGATGCTGGAAATTCAGCTTTGCATCACAGGAATAAATTATATTTTAATGTATATTAAAATAGAAAAACGTTATTTAACATCATAATAATATTTCACAATATAACATGTTTTCCTGTATTTTTGATCAAATAAATGCAGCCTTGATGAGCAGAAGAGACTCCTGTAAAAACATTAAAAATCTTATTGTTCAATAACTTTTGACTGGTAGTGTATATATATATAGGTTTCTAACCAAGAAGAGACAATTCAATAACTTGAAAGATAAAAAGCAAAAAATAAATACAGTGAACAACTGAAATTATACAGCCTTTTGTTCTACAATAAACTTTTTTTAAAAGAATCATCAAAGACAAGATAACAACAATAAACATTTTCACTAAATACTTTCTTTGGCACGAGCTAACTGTTTATGCAATGCAGCGATCCTTTTCCGTTTTACTCCAAAAACATGAATTAAAGCTGCAAGCATCTGCATATATGATTGATCTGCAAGCTAAAGGCTCTGTTGTGTCAAGAACTTTTACTTCGGCTTGGGTTTGGCTGTGAGATGTACAAATCCTGGAGCTGTATTTGAGAAAGAACAGCGAACAGAAGAGAAGAGGAGCAGCGGTTGATGTCGTGGAGGGCCGTGAGTCCCAGCCCCAGCAGGACCCCGCTGTCACGGCCCTCAGACAGAGAGATAGACCTGCGGCTCACACTGTAAGACTCTATACACAATCCTGAGTACTGATTTCTTAGAGCTGATCACACATTACATGACAAAAACTGTATTAGAATGTAATCTAATGTATTCTGTATTCATGTATTACTTTTTGAACTTGTAATTTCATTGTATATATGAAACACTTATGATACTATGTATATATATATATAATATATATATATTTATATATATATATATATATAAAGTTTGGGATCAGTAAGATTTTTATTGTTTTTTAAAGAATCTCTTCTGCTCACCAAGCCTGCATTCATTTGACCCAAAATACAGCAAAAGCACTAATATTGTGAAATATTTAGAAGGAACAGCTGTTTTTTCCTCTGTGAATCTCTGTTAAGGCTGTAATGTATTTCTGTGATGGCAGCTGTATTTTCAGCAGCAATTACTCCTCTTCAGGTCACTTATCTTCAAAATCAGTATGAATGCTGATTTTGCTGCTCAAGAACATGTTTTATCATATTATTATCACTATTTAAAACAGCTGATAAAATTTTTTTCAGGATGCTTTGATGAATATAAATATCCAAATCGCCTTTAGCTGAAATAAAGCTTTTGTAACAGTATACCATTCCATTCACAACTTGGAGTCGTGTATTAGATATATAATATATACACTAAAACTATATTCACTAAACGCATATTGCAAATAACACCCTTGAATGTAATCTGATATTGTCATTCTATTTGAGACCCTAACTACATATCTTTGCTAGATTACTACTAGAATACATATAACGACTATCTCACTCTCCAAAATCTGGGTTTAAGATACAACCCAGTGCTGGGTAAATAGGACAACCCATAATTTGGCTTTTTGACCCAGCGGTTGGTTACTACCCAGAAGGTTGGGTTAAACATTTAACCCAACCGTTGGGTCAAAACAACCCAATTGCTGGGTTTGTCCCTATTTTACCCAGCACTGGGTTGTATTTAACCCAGCCTTTTTTAGAGTGTAGCTACTTTTCTAGTGCTTCTAGAAAATGTCTAGTAACCCAACCGCTGGGTCAAAACAACCCAATTGCTGGGTTTTGTCCCTTTTTAACTCACACTGGGGTTTGTATTTTAACCCAGCCTTTTTTTGGAGTGTAGCTACTTTTCTAGTGCGTTTCTAGAAATGTCTAGTAACCCACCGCTGGGTCAAAAATCCATTGCTGGTTTGTCCTCTATTATTACCCACACTGGGTTTGTATTTAACCCCCCTTTTTTAAGAGTGTGCTACGTTTCTATTGCCTTCTAGACAATGTCTAGTAAACCCAGCCGCTGGGTCAAAACAACACAATTTTTTGTCCCTATTTTACCCAGCACTGGGTTGTATTTAACCCAGCCTTTTTTAGAGTGTAGCTACTTTTCTAGTGCTTCTAGAAAATGTCTAGTAACCCAACCGCTGGGTCAAAACAACCCAATTGCTGGGTTTGTCCCTATTTTACCCAGCACTGGGTTGTATTTAACCCAGCCTTTTTTAGTGTAGCTACTTTTCTAGTGCTTCTAGAAAATGTCTAGTAACCCAACCGCTGGGTCAAAACAGCCCAATTGCTGGGTTTGTCCCTATTTTACCCAGCACTGGGTTGTATTTAACCCAGCATTCTTTAGAGTGTACTACTTTCTATCTTCAGAAATGTCTCGTAACCCAACCCAGCTCGGTCAAAACAGCCCAATGACTGGGTTTGCCCTATTTACCCGCACTGGGTTTGTATTTAACCCAGCCGTTTTTAGAGTGTCGCTACTTTTCTCGTGCTTCTAAAAATGTAGTAACCCAACCGCTGGGTCAAAACAGCCCAATTGCTGGGTTTGTCCCTATTTTACCCAGCACTGGGTTGTATTTAACCCAGCCTTTTTAGAGTGTAGCTACTTTTCTAGTGCTTCTAGAAAATGTCTAGTAACCAAGACTGCTGGGGTCAAACAACACAATTTGCTGGGTTTGTCCATTTCACCAGACTGTGTTGGTATTTAAACCCCGCATTTTTTGAGTGTAGCTACTTTTTACTAGTGCTTATCTAAAAATGCTAGTACCCACCGCTGGGTCAAAACAGCCCAATTGCTGGGTTTGTCCCTATTTTACCCAGCACTGGGTTGTATTTAACCCAGCCTTTTTTAGAGTGTATACATTTTTAATCTTTATGAAAATGTCGAGTAACACCCAACCACTGGGTCAAAACAACCAATCGCTGGGTTTGTCCATATTTTACCCAGCACTGGGTTGTATTTAACCCAGCCTTTTTTAGAGTGTAGCTACTTTTCTAGTGCTTCTAGAAAATGTCTAGTAACCCAACCGCTGGGTCAAAACAGCCCAATTGCTGGGTTTGTCCCTATTTTACCCAGCACTGGGTTGTATTTAACCCAGCCTTTTTTAGTGTAGCTACTTTTCTAGTGCTTCTTGAAAATGTCTAGTAACCCAACCGCTGGGTCAAAACAAAAAAAATTGCTGGGTTTGTCCCTATTTTACACAGCACTGGGTTGTATTTAACCCAGCACTTTTGTAGAGTGTAGCTACTTTTCTAGTGCTTCTAGAAAATGTCTAGTAAACCAACCGCTGGGTCAAAACAACCCAATTGCTGGGTTTGTCCCTATTTTACCCAGCACTGGGTTGTATTTAACCCAGCCTTTTTTAGAGTGTAGCTACTTTTCTAGTGCTTCTAGAAAATGTCTAGTAACCCAACCGCTGGGTCAAAACAGCCCAATTGCTGGGTTGTATTTAACCCAGCATTTTTACCCAGCACTGGGTTGTATTTAAACCAGCATTTTTTAGAGTGTACTCTTTTTGTGCTCAGAAAATGTCTATTAACACCCAACCGCTGGGTCAAAACAGCCCAGTTGCTGGGTTTGTCCATATTTCACCCAGCGCTGGGTTGTTTTTTAACCCAGCATTTTTTTAGAGTGTAGCTACTTTTCTAGTGCTTCTAGAAAATGTCTAGTAACCTAACCGCTGGGTCAAAACAACACAATTGCTGGGTTTGTCCCTATTTTACCCAGCACTGGGTTGTATTTAACCCAGCCTTTTTTAGTGTAGCTACTTTTATAGTGCTTCTAGAAAATGTCTAGTAACCCAACCGCTGGGTCAAAACAACACAATTGCTGGGTTTGTCCCTATTTTACCCAGCACTGGGTTGTATTTAACCCAGCCTTTTTTATTGTAGCTAAAAACTTTTATAGTGCTTCTATAAAATGTCTAGTAACCCACCGCTGGGTCAAAACACCCATTGCTGGGTTTGTCCTATTTCACCCAGCCACTGATTTGTTTTAACCCAGCATTTTTTAGAGTGTAGCTACTTTTCTAGTGCTTCTAGAAAATGTCTAGTAACCCAACCGCTGGGTCAAAACAGCCCAATTGCTGGGTTTGTCCCTATTTTACCCAGCACTGGGTTGTATTTAACCCAGCATTTTTTAGAGTGTAGCTACTTTTCTAGTGCTTCTAGAAAATGTCTAGTAACCCAACCGCTGGGTCAAAACAACCCAATTGCTGGGTTTTTCCCTATTTTACCCAGCACTGGGTTGGTTGTATTTAACCCAGCATTTTTTAAGAGTGTAATATTCTACTTTCAGTGCTCCTAGAAAATGTCGATTTAACCAAACCGCTGGGTCAAAACAGCCCAATTGCTGGGTTTGTCTCTATTTTACCCAGCACTGGGTTGTATTTAACCCAGCATTTTTTAGAGTGTAGCTACTTTTCTAGTGCTTCTAGAAAATGTCTAGTAACCCAACCGCTGGGTCAAAACAACACAATTGCTGGGTTTGTCCCTATTTTACCCAGCACTGGGTTGTATTTAACCCAGCCTTTTTTAGAGTGTAGCTACTTTTCTATTGCTTCTTCTAGAAAATGTCCTATACAACCCAACCGCTGGGTCAAAACAGCCCAATTGCTGGGTTTGTCCCTATTTTACCCAGCACTGGGTTGTATTTAACCCAGCATTTTTTAGAGTGTAGCTACTTTTCTAGTGCTTCTAGAAAATGTCTAGTAACCCACCGCTGGGTCAAAACAGCCCAATTGCTGGTTTGTCCCTATTTCAACCCAGCACTGAGTTGTATTTACCCAGCATTTTTAGACGTGTAGCTACTTTCTAGTGCGTCTAGAAAATGTCTAGTACCCAACCGCGGGTACAAAACCAGCCCAATTGCTGGTTTGGTCCCTATTTCACGCACCAGCACTGAGTTGTATTAACCCAGCATTTTGTAGGTGTGCGCTTTTCAGGTCTTCTAGAAATGTTCTAGTAACCCAACCGCTGGGTCAAAACAGCCCAATTGCTGGGTTTGTCTCTATTTTACCCAGCACTGGGTTGTATTTAACCCAGCCTTTTTTAGTGTAGCTACTTTTCTAGTGCTTCTAGAAAATGTCTAGTAACCCAACCGCTGGGTCAAAACAGCCCAATTGCTGGGTTTGTCCCTATTTTACCCAGCACTGGGTTGTATTTAACCCAGCCTTTTTTAGAGTGTAGCTACTTTTCTAGTGCTTCTAGAAAATATCTAGTAACCTAACCGCTGGGTCAAAACAACCCAATTGGGCTGTTTTGTCCCTATTTTACCCAGCACTGGTTTGTTTTTAACCCAGCATTTTTTAGAGTTTAGTACTTTCCTAAGTGCTATTCTAGAAAATGTCTAGTAACCCAACCGCTGGGTCAAAACAGCCCAGTTGCTGGGTTTGTCTCTATTTTACCCAGCACTGGTTGTATTTAACCCAGCATTTCTTAGAGTGTAGCTCCTTTCTATGCGTCTAGAAAATGTCCGTAAACAACCGCTGGGTTCAAACAGCCCAATGCTGGGGGGGTTTGGGGTGGGGGGGTTTGTCTCTCTTTTACCCATACTGGGTGTATTAACCCCAGCTTTTTTAGAGTGACTACTTTTCTAGTGCTTTTCTAGAAAAGTCCTAGTAACCCCACCGCTGGGTCAAAACAACCATATTGCTGGGTTTGTCCCTATTTTACCCAGCACTGGGTTGTATTTAACCCAGACTTTTTTAGAGTGTAGCTACTTTTCTAGTGCTTCTAGAAAATGTCTAGTAACCCAACCGCTGGGTCAAAACAACCCAATCGCTGGGTTTGTCCATATTTAACCCAGCACTGGGTTGTATTCAACCCGGCCTTGTTATATTTAGCTACTTTTCTAGTGCTTCTAAAATGCTAGTACCCCGCTGGGTCAAAACAGCCCCATTGCTGGGTTTGTCCCTATTTCACTCCAGCACTGAAGTTATATTTAACCAGCATTTTTTAGAGTGTAGCACTTTTCTAGTGCTTCTAGAAAATGTCTAGTAACCCAACCGCTGGGTCAAAACAAGCCAATTGCTGGGTTTCTCCCTATTTCAATTCAATCACACCAGCCACTGAGTTGTATTTAACCCGCTTTTTTAGAGTGTATCTACTTTTCTAGTGCTTCTAGAAAAGTCCAGTAACTCCACACCGCTGGTTCAAAACAGCCCATTCTGGGTTTGTCTCTATTTTACCCGCACTGGGTTTATTTACCCCAGCATTTGGTAGAGGTAGCGACTTTCTATCTTCTAGAAAATTCTATAAACCAACCGCTTGGGTCCCAAAACAGCCCATTGCTGGGTTTGTCTAATCTATTTTACCCAGACTGGTTTATTTAACCCACCTTTTAGAGTGTAGCTACTTTCTAGTGCTTCTAGAAAATGTATAGTACCCAACCGCTGGTTCAAAACAGCCCAACCGCTGGGTCAAAACAACCCAATTTTACCCAGCACTGGGTTGTATTTAACCCAGCAGCCGTTTTTTCGAGTGTAGCTACTTGTTCAGGCTTCTAAAAATGTTCTAGTAACCCAACCGCTGGGTCAGAACAACCCAATTGCTGGGTTTGTCCATTTTTTACCCAGCACTGGGTTGTATTTAACCCAGCCTTTTTTAGAGTGTAGCTACTTTT
>JADLZN010010264.1:910000-1002500 GCA_018155175.1 Sinocyclocheilus anophthalmus | reverse complement strand
TTCACATATCTTGTACCAGATGAACATGTGACAGTAAATAATACATTATGGAGAAGGTCTGTCAGTTTTGGCTTATTTGACGTGTCTTTTTTCCACAGCTTGCCAGTCGGGCAAGAACAGAAAAGGAAGACAAGCTGTCCCAAGCTTATGCAATCAGTGCTGGGGTGTCAGTTGAGGGCCAGCAATTATTCCAGACTATACACAAAACGTAAGATTTGCCAACTTTATATACATTGTGAAAGCGAATGCATTGAAGACTTTTGGCTTAAGATTAAAAGCATGTGAGACTACAGTGATGTGATCATTTAGAGGGTGCCTGTCTTGAGTTTGTTGTCTGGTCTCTGTGTTTTCCAGCATCAAAGACTGTAAATGGCAGGAGAAGAACATCATGGTTATGGATGATGTCGTAATCTCGCCACCGTACCAGGTGGAGAACTGCAGAGGCAAAGAGGGAAGTGCTCTAAGTCATGTACGCAAAATTGTGAGTATCATGCAATCTTTCATTTCAGTAATGGTTTATTTCAGCAGTGCTTTAATGCTTCTCTTCCAGTGGCGTCTGTAGGTTTTACAAGATGGACAATATTAAAAGGAAAGGCAGCAGTCATTTTTACGTTTATGAGAAATGCATCAGATAGATAACTATAATAGATGGATTCCTGACGTTAACGTCGTTCCATCTGTCGATGCTTGTCAACCAAGAAATAATGCTACGATGCAGTGCCACCTTTTGATCTACAGGTGCTTTTTGTGACTTCATACACTCTCAACTGTGTGAAATTGGCATTTCCATGCCATGTGTTGGAAAAATGGAATAAAATGCACTTCATATTGTGATTTTTACAAGAGCTGGGTTGACCATTCCTTTCTTGCTTTCGTTCACTTCCCAAGATCAGTCTTTTAATCCAAGTTGTTTTCAGTTGACGCATTAACAAAACTTCACTAAACATTATTTGTTGCGCACTTCCCATTCAATAATCTCCGCTTTCAAATTCTGCAGAAAGATGTCAATAAAATGTATGTTTGAATAAATGTGTCATGTTATGACAGCCACTGTTTAAATGTATATTTCAGCAAATAGGAGCAGAAAAACTCAATTAAATCATTAAACAGTTTAAATAGAAGCTGCCATATGTGCTGTTGAAATGTTTGCATACAACTCCGCTTTTGAGTGTTGATTATTAGATGTATAAATTAAACCGCAAGAATCAATAAGTCTTAGTCTGTTTTCATTTAATTTATAGAACATTGTAGCGCACCTCCCATCAAATAAATCACAGTAAGCTTTGAGCTTTACTTTTGAAATGAAACAAAGTCTCAGATTTAAAATTCTGTCCGTTGTATTACAAAGCGCCTCGGTTCAAGAGAAGCGGCAGTGTGACCTGATCATCGCTTCCGCTTTAATACTAGTTGCAGCACTACATAAACATAAATAAACATCCGAAGGCAAGTTAAAAGAGAGTACGAATTACCATATCTTGTCTCGTGTAGTTGCTCAATCAGTGTTTCAACTACACAAAGACGTCAGTGTCACGTAACGTCACATTTACTTCAGAAACAAACCTATTCGGTGACCATAAGCTCGTTAGTCAGCTAGGAAAATGAACTCTAGAAAAGGGCATTTTGTGAAATTATATATGCACCATACAAAATATTCATTAGATATGAGTGTACTAGTGTATGAAAGATGGGTTCAAGTGTACCACAAGTGGTGACTAAATACAGATAGTATGTTAAAAGTGCATTTTATTTCATATTCATGGTGTCCCAAAATAGTAGTCTTCGATGATCTTACGTTTATCTTAAGTAGTACTAAAGAATCATTTGTAGTATATTAAGTACAAAATTAGTGTGTGAAAATAGAGCACTTTAAGTGCATTATGGAAGTGTAGTTTTTTTTGTAACGGTGCTAAAAAACCCCAACTTATTTTATAGAAAGCAGTTGACATGTTTCTGAATAGTTTCTGCTCGGTGCATCCTCCTCTACAGCTGTACAACTTGCTTGTCTCTTTCCTTTCAGGTTGAGAAACATTTTAAAGATGTGGAAAGCCAGAAGTCGATGCAGCGCACACCAGCACAGCAAACACAGAAGGACTCGTCTCTATCCTCCTGAGTGGGGGGTATGGCTCGTCTGGGGAGGGCACCGCGGGCATCCAGGGCCTAAGAGCTGGTGCAAGCCAGCGCTCTTCTCCCCCTCTGCGGCGCAGTCCGAGGGTGGATGCACCAAGGGCCTAGGGTCTGGAAGATCAACAAAAGAAACAAAAAAACAAAAAAAAAAAAAAAAAAAAAAAAAAGCAAAAATGTTTTAAGGAAAAAACACGAGAGTGAAAAGAGTTCATTCTAAATTAGACTTTATAAAGATAATTTAAAACGCCAACCATCAAACAAACCATAGTTTATTTGACTAACTTACAGTGTCTTATCCCCTCCTTCCTCCTGTGTTTCATCTGAAACAGCTTTTCATATTTTCTTCTCTTACATCCCTCCTTCGCCTTCTATTCCATTTTGTCAAAAAAAGAAAAAAACAAATCGGTCAGAAAAGCTTGTTAGCTTTTACTTTTTATGCTTTTTCTTTTTCATTTGGCTGTTTGTGTTCTACAGTTGTGTCTGTTCTGTATTTTAAACGAAATGTGATTTCAGATGCCACGCGTTACAAAGGACGTTTTCTAAAATAAAAGTAACAAAAATTCTGACTAATACTGTACTTTCAGTTGCTTTTTCGCAAACTTTGAACACACTGCTTGCAAAAAGGGGTTAGAAAATATTGGGTTTAATTGCTGAAACTCTAATCAAATAGCATCTGAGTGGTTTTGCAAAAAATGCACTAGGTAAACGTCTTACGGGAGTTTCTTTGATCAGTTAGAACAGCATCGGCTCTTTTCAGAAAATCTGTTTTACGCAGTATGCACTTTATATCTGTTCTGCATTCAAACCAGTATAACCGTGTATCTGGGCATTGCAGTTCTAATGTGAAATATGAAGTCAAATCATCTGCCGTTTTATTTTCAGAATAACTGAACACTGTTTGCTGAGCGCATCGGCCCTTCCACAAATTAAAAGCCTTAAAAAGGTTAAATCAGAGCAGAAACTCTTAAATTAGTCATGGCATAACATGCTGCATGCTCTGCAAAAACAAAAACATCCTTAAATTAAGATATATTTACTTGAGAGAACGTATCTTTGCATCTCATTTTCTGAGTTTTTTTAAATAAAGGTTTTTGTGTTTTCAAGCTTTGAAGCATTGCTAATACAAATTGTGTGCTGCTTCGAAATTTACATTCAGAGAACATTGTTCCATTTATTCCTTACATTTTCTTTATTTGGTCTTAAAAATCTTAAATTTACCAAAATGCACTGCAGGTTTATTTCCCTTAATAGCTTTATTTTCATATACTGGGCAGTGTAGATTATATTCTGTGCCAAAAGCAAGCATTTATTCTCTAGTGGCATGTTTGTTCCTGGAGTATTTTTTAGAAATCGGAAGGGAAATGTGATTCTGTGTCTGTGCAGTTATAATTAGGTTTACTAGTCACATATCTAAAACATCTCTAGCTACAGACTTGGGTTAATTACATATATGTGACCCTGCAGCACAAAAGCAGTGTTAAGTCGCTGGGGGATATTTGTAGCAATAGCCAACAATGCATTGTATGGATCACAATTATACATTTCTCTTTTATGCCAAAAATCATTAGGATATTAAGTAAAGATCATGTTCCATGAAGATATTTTGTACATTTCCTACCGTAAATATATCAAAACTTAATGTTTGATTAGTAATATGCATTGCTAAGAACTTCATTTGAACAACTTTAAAGATGATTTTCTCAATATTTAGATTTTTTTGCACCCTCAGATTCCAGATTTTCAAATATTTGTATCTCAGACAAATATTGTCCTATCCTAACAAACCATACATCAATGGACAGCTTATTTATACAGCTTTCAGATGATGCATACATCTAAATTGACCTTCGTGACTGGTTTTGTGCTCCAGGCTCACATATAGGTTTTCAATGGATTATTTATCACTACTATGAACTAAGAAGGGTTTGACGTCCCTTGACTCTGTTATGGCAGTGTCAAAAGCTCTTGATTGTTCTTGAATAATTAAGGATAAAGGTTGGATTATTACTGTAACTAATACACATCGTTCCATTCACACCGCTGGCACCCGTTTCCATCTCTAAACAAACCATAGCACACGTCAAAGATTTAACAGTGTACGGTGCTCCTCAAGGTTTCTAATGAGATCTTCAGAGGAGAACTGTAAGACTACACGTCCTGCTTCCAAACCGATGGAGCGTTCAATGAAATATTCATGATGTACCAAGTACTCTTGTTTCTTGAGTGATGAGGATAAATCAAGTCAGTGTGATAGACTTAAATGCAGAGTTGCATGTGAGATGCTCACCATCCAGGTGAAGAATCTCAAGCTTTGTGTTTCTTTAGTGAAGCAAGAACCAAGGGTGCAGGTGTAGTTCAGTTTTCCAGAATCTGATCGAGAGGAAATATGAATCATCCATGTTTCTGCTCAACCTATATTCATAAAGACTGTGGTGAGTACAATTAGAGCTGTAATTGATCTATTACTGTAAGGCATGCATTAATTTGATCTATGCACATCTGTCCAGGAAGAAAGTTGATTAACATAAAAGCGATTAACTCTTATTCTGTGTGAAATGATAAACGGATTAAAGGATTTCAAGTTCTTTAGATAATTTGGCTTCTCATGCCAAGCCACAAATCCTTGTAGATCCCGGACCACAAGCTGTTTGAAAATGCATCATAAATGCACCATCTTTTCAGCTCGACTTGATGATTCTGCACTGAGGACGAGCAAGGCAAGTGTGCTTGTTAATCTGGAATGCCTACAAGCATTTCTTCCTCTTTCTGAATGGAGACTCTGAGCTGTTGAAGATGCTCTGCGTCGTTGTTTTACCCATGGCTTTCCTCGTGGGGAGCTCAAAGCTCTGCCCTCATCGGTGTTTTTGTTACGATGCGTCTGAACTGGTGGACTGCCGATCCCGAGGGTTCGCTCACATTCTCCACAGTATTTTGTAAATTGTTCTACACTTAAAAATAAAGGTTCCAAATTATTATTATTATTATTATTGTACAGCAATGGCATAGAACCACCATTCTGGTTCCCCAAACAACCGTTTACTGAACAGTTCTTAAAAGAACCATTGATTTTTCTTAGTTTGAAGAACTTTTTAATATCCTAAAGAGCCTTTTCGCACTGTACACTCTTAAAAATAAAGGTCTCAAAAGGGGGATTTCTCAATGGTGCCATAAAAGAACCATTTCCGGTTCCCCAAAGAACCTTTCAGTGAACATTTCTTAAAAGAACCATTATTTTCTTAGAGTGAACTGTATGTAAAATGGAAAGTTCCCTTGGATGTTAAAGGTTCTTTGTGGAACCACTGATGCCCAAAAAAGAATATATTTAAGAGTGTAAAGAACCTTTTGTCCAGTGGATGTTAAAGGTTCAACTATTGATGCCAAATAAATTACATTTTATGTTTAGGAGTGTAATCTTTCCATTGTGCAAAAAGTTATTTTTATTGGAAAAAGGTTCTTCACATTAAGAAAAATTGAACCCAACATAGTTCTTCTCTGGTTCTTTTATGGACCACAAAAGAAGATATTTTGAAAAATGGTATTTGTGACCTTGGACCACAAAACCAGTCATAAGGGTCCATTTTTTAAAATTGAGGTTTATCCATCACAAATAACTTGCATTGATGTATGGTTTGTTAGGATCGGACAATATTTGAAAATCTGGAATCTGAGGGTGCAAAAAAATCTAAATATTGAGATAATCATCTTTAAAGTTGTTTAAAGCTTATTTATCCAGCTTTCATAATTAAAAAAATGACCCTTATGACTGGTTTTGTGCTCCAGGGTCAAATATAGATTTTTGATGGAGGCATTAAAGTTATGCAACCTTGGTGAAGTTTAATTATAGCCTACATTTAGATTTGTACATCTGGCCATGCATTTAGGGTTCAAAATTCATAAAAGTTGTGCTCATCTGTGAAGCTTAAGATGAACAAAACCTTCTAGAATCACAAACTTATGCTGGTCACACACTGTCCCCCCCCCCCCCCGCCCCCCCCCCCCCCCCCCCCCCCCCCCCCCCCCCCCCCCCCCCCCCCCCCCCCCCCCCCCCCCCCAGTGTACATCCAAAAGCCAATTGGAAAATACTACTGTTTTTTATTGATGCAAACTTACAGTTTGGCCTACAAAAAGGACGCATATATGCTGAGGGCCAGAGAGAACCACCTTCTCTTCACTCCGAAGCACATGAAACTGGCACACAACCCTGCAGCTCCTAAATCAGAGTACAGATAAAGCACCTGGATGTCTGGCTTCCTAAAAAGACAAAAAAAACAGCTGTTTGAGACTTTGGCCAGCTTCTTTATCAGTTCTTTAAATGAAACTTAGTTATTATCACTTCAAGCATGATGATGCACGAATGCAGTTACAACACAAGCGCTCTGAGAATGAATCTTCTTTTGTTACATTGTTGCATGTCACGTGTGTTTATGTCATTGTACAATTCTAATGCATACAAAAATAAAACAGAATAAAATAAAAAAGAGAGAAAAAAGGGGATGTAAAAATATCAAAGAAATATTTGTTTTGTAGCTTTCTTATTCAAAGAGTCTTTAATACTGCCTATAGTTCAGTCAACAAAACCTTTTTTTATTAGTAAACTTGTATTAATGATTGTGAAATTTGGTCAAAAATATAAATAAATTAAATAAAAGCGTTTTTCATCCTCTTTAGATTATTTAGTAAAGCCAAAAAAAGTATGTTTTCCTGTAAAATGAGAGAGGTCTTGAATACTGAATATTTTTATTGATAAATGACAGTATTTCACGCCTCAATATAACTGAATAAGTACAACATAATGTAGTTCCAGTAATATATAAGATTGGGAAAAGTAACAAGTTCTCTTTGAAACGTTCCATGAGCTGCGACAATGACGCATACTCGTCATGACGCAAGAATTGTGAATCAATTATTTGAACTGGTTCATTTAAACGAACTGTTCAAAAGAGTCGGATCGCGGAAATGATTCGTCTGTCCATCGCTTCTGACTGACTCAGAGCTGCATTCAGAGAGCCTGCCGAAAACACATTTAAAGTGATTTCACTTTGACCCAGAAATCTCTCAAAATAAAACCCTTTAGTTATACTTCTGTAATTGGTCCACTCAGATGATTGCTTTTAAAAGTTGCATCATTTGACAATTCAGTTCGTGTGCTACTTTAGCAGTAATTAATACCTTAAACAAAATCTAATATTGACACTGAGAAACAACAGAACTTTCATTGCATTGAAAAAAGTTAACCTAGGAATAATAATAATAAACAATAACAACAATATAACACTGTAAAAATAAATAAATAATTTAAAATAGATATATAATTTTACTGTGAACTCTAAAACATGATAAGGGAATTACAAAATTCAAAACACCTGCAAAATAAAAAAACAGAAAATTCCTTAATATTCCTACAGTTTTGTGCCCTATTCTTTGGGGTATTTTTTCAATTGTATTATTTATTTATGTGTTTTTTTCTCTCACTGCCGCAGAGAGAAGTTAAGATGCATTAACAGCTCGCACTGAAGTGTCATGCATTTTATTGACTTTCATATTGACATTTTTCTTATTATGCTAACCATCCAAATATGTAATTAATAACTGATTAACTCTTAATACAACAACAAAGATATATTACAAAATACTATGGTACATGTAGTGTAAATTGTTTCAAAGTACATTTTTTGTAGTGTACACTAAAGTTTAAAACAATTATATGATTGATAATATACTAAATACACAGAATTTCATATGAACATTAAAAAAGCCATGGCTGAGCAAACAGAAAACAACTAAACAAACTGAACTGAATGCATATAAATATATAAATGTCCTTTTTTGAGAGGTTTTTCTGCATCTACTATTGCTTGTGAATTAGCGATGCCTCATCTGATAATGTTTGATTGATTTCTCCACAGCTGAACCTGGCTATGCTTTTGATGAAAGTGTGAGAGAGGCGTAACGTCACAATAAAAATGGACCCTTTTAAAAGGTACTGATATGTTTAGGTACTTATACAGTATTTTAAATGCATGGAAATGATACTGAATGCAAGTAAAGTGTCTAATGTAATGTTTCAAATCACTTTTGTGAAAATAACATGTCAAGATATGAGTGAAATAATGTTTCACCGGCATTCAGTGTAACGGATACATTCATGTAAAAATGAAACAACACACGTATTCTGACCAGTAAAAAAATGCAAAAGAAAAAGTGATCATACTTTAAATGATTAGAAACGTTGCTGACCTGGTTTGAAGGATAGTGGCAAAGATTGGTGAAGATTAAAAATGACAATTCATTAGTTTTTGGTTCTTAAATAGAGTATTTTAATGTCCTCTAATGATTCTGGTTCTAAATATGCCTGACAAGATGAACTGTTGTTACACTGAATGACATTTCTGTGGGTGTAACTCATGGTAGTAGTGTAAGAGAGTCATTATTATTTGCTCAGAGAAAAATACATCTGTATTAAACTCTTATTGTTCTGATTGGTGTTTGACCCATGTGCATTTAGAAGCTCACTGTGAAGTCACTGATCACGAATCAAGCTCTCTGCTGCTAATCCTGGACAAACAGACCTGACCCAGATCCAGAGAAGCCGGCTTACCCAGAGTTCAACACACACACACACACACCACACACACACACACACACACACACTCACTCACTACACTCAACTCACACTCACATCACATAACTCACTCATCACTCATCACACAACTCACTCACTCTCAACTCACCTCACACACACACAAACACACCACTCACTCACTCACTCACTCACTCACTCATCACTACTCCAATCACTCACGCACTCCACTCACTCCACACACACCACACCACACACTCACTCACTCACTCACACAAACACACACACTCACACACACACACACCACACACACACACACACACACACACACACACACACCCACACACACCACAATCCCTCACTCACTCACTCACTCACTCATACAAACACACACTCACACACACACACACTCACTCACACACCACACACACACACACACACACACACACACACACACACACACACAACACACACACACACACAAACCACACAAACACACACACACACACTCACTCACTCTCTCTCTCTCACTCACACACACACACCCACACAACACACACCCACACACAAACCCTCTCACTCACTCACTCCACACACACACACACACAACCATCACTCACACACACACAATCACTTCACTTCACAACACACACAAACACACACACACCACACACAACACACACTCACTCACTCACTCACACACACACACACACACACACACACAAACACTCACTCAATCACACACACACACACACGCACACGCACGCAACGACGCACGCACGCACGCACGCAGCCCGCACACACAACGCACACTTCAGTCACTCCTCACACACACAACCAGACAAAACCCTCACTCACTCACCTCACAACACACACACACACTCACTCACGCACCACACACCACACACACACACACACACACACAAACCCTCACTCACTCACTCACACACACACACACACACAAACACACAAACACACACACACACACACACTCATCACTCACTCACTCACACACACACACTCACACACACTCTCTCTTTCTCACTCACTCACACACACACACACCCACACACACACACACTCTCAAACACACACACACACACTCACACTCAAACACACACACACACACACAAAAAAACACACACACACACACAACACACACACAAACACACAAAACTCCTCACTCACTCACACACACACACACACACGCACACACACACTCAGTCACCTCACTCACACTCACACACCCACACACACACACACACACACACGAGTGGAAACACAGCAGATATTGATGTAGTTTGGAGGTCTGGCAGTGTTCTCCTCCAAAACTATCCAACATAGCTGTTTAGACGTGGACTTGAAACACTCTTAATCATCAGATAATAGTTTTGGGGAATGTAAGAAAGCATTGCGGTTATTAAGCATTAATCCTGGGCTGAGCAGTTTATTGGGCCATGATGCCGGTGCATGACGGCCAAACGTACTTCACATTGAGTTTAACACAAGCATCTGAGAGATCTCAAGACTATTTTATTCCATGACGGATTTTAAACACCATTTCAATTGGATAATACACTTCAAACACACAAAAATGGCATGTCGCACAAAAAAAAGAGAGATTTTTTCAAAGTACTAAATAAAACAATGATTGCAAAAGATACTATTTAAATTTCATATTAATTTCAGTGTGTTCTTGCCATTTTTTGTGAAATTTACTAGCAATTTCTGAGTAGTAATTTCCTTCTACGTAAATTCTACACCATTTTTTTTAGTGTAGTTCATATCTATGGCATGAAATTCCAGATAGCTTATAGTATTCATTATATTATTGTATATTGAAAGGACTCTCCTATTTTATGTACTGTATTCTGATGTGCTAAAAAGAGACATGTTTTTAATAAGCAATATAACAAAATCAACCAAGGTGATTTTTATAACCATTTTTAATAATTATCAAGATTTGATTTCTTTGTTGAATTAGATTTAAAAAAATGTATTTTTTCTTCCTCCTTAAAGTTCCCATATGGTCAAAACTGAAATTTCCTGGCTTTTTTCATTATAACTGAGGTCTAGGGGCTATTTAACTACCATATAAGTTTCAAAACAGTCAGTCCACAGTAAAATGCAAACAGCTGCTTAAGTAGCTGTTGTGGAGGTTTTCACGAACCGTTGTTGTGACAAAACGTTGACGTCACGAACTACACAGTCACCGCCTTCAGTCACCCCCCCAAAAGTTTAGGGTTGGTTTTTAAAGAAGTCTCTTCTGCTCACCAAATAAACAAAAATGCAGTAAAAACAGTGAAATATTATTAGAATGTAAAACAGCTGTTTTCTATGTGAATCTCTGTTAAACTGTAATGTATTTCTGTGATGCGCAGCTGTATTTTCAGCATCATTCCTCCAGTCTTCAGTGTCACATGATCTTCAGAAATCAGTATAATATGCTGATCTGCTGCTCAAGAAACATTTCTGATTATTATCAATGCTGACACAGTTGTGCTGCACAATATTTTTCATGCATGTTATTTTTCAAGATTCACAGAACAGCATTTATTTGAAATATAAATCTTTTGTAAAATTTTAAACGTCTTTCCTGTAACTTTTGATAATTTTCATGAGTACTTGCTGAATAAAAGTATTAATTTCACAACAACAGCAAAATTGTACTGAGCCCAGACTTTTAAACGGTACTGCATGCTTCAGTATTTATCACGCCTGGCTATTAACAGAGTTTGTATTGATGAAAAACCTAAAAACCAAAATCAATGTCCTGCATAAACAAACCTGTAGATGTTTAATTGCATTGAGGCAGGACAGTAAGACATGTTTGGCTCCAGGCCGTCTGAGGACTTCTTCAGTGTCTCTCACAGAACATTTCACTTTGGAAATGAATATTTACTGCTTTAACTAATGCTCAGAGATATACAAACCACACGGAGCTCTGTCTAGGCAGAAGTTCACATGCTTAGATCCTTACTGAAAGCCATTGATGATAGCTGACAGAGTAATTCCATCAGTGCAGCATTGAGGGACAGCGGCAGTGTTTCAGTGTTGTTTAGAGGTGACTCCTCACAGGCCTAATGAGATCAGGGCAGGCTGATGACATCAGAGCGCAATCCCCTCCAGGATCAGTCTCCACACCTGAGGAGGAGGGGTCCGGAGAACAGAAATAGAGCAGAAGAGCCAGAGATCAGAGTGTAGTCTGTTCACAGACGGACAGGAGAGGAGTCTCAATGCTGATGATCTCCTAGGAGTCTTCAGGACCTTTCTCTGACTGCTGCCAGTCCCATTCAACAGGTAAATGGATGGCTTTTGTGTGTGTGTGTGTGTGTGTGTGTGTGTGTGTGTGTGCGCGTTTTTGTGACAAATGAGGACATAAATTTGTATAATGACAAAGGTATGACAGGTATTACAAGGAGAAGGTGACTTTTCAGGACATTACCCCATGTCCCCACTTTTCAAAACGCTTATAAATCACACAGAATGGAGTGTATTGAAAATCTGAAATAGCAGAAAGTCTCCTGTGAGGGGTAGGTTTAGGGGTAGGGTTGGTGTAGGGCAATAGAATATACGGTCTGTACAGTATAACAACCATTACGCCTATGGAGAGTCCCCACTTTTCACAAAAACAAACGTGTGAGAGTGTGTGTGTGTGAGTGTGTGTGCGCGTGTGTGTGTGAGAGAGTGTGTGGTGAGAGTGTGTGGGGTGTGTATCTGGGTTTGTGTGTGTGTGTGGTGGTATCTGTGTGTGTGTGTGTGGTGAGTGTGTGTGTGTGTGTGTGTGTGTGTGTGAGTGTGAGTGTGTATCTGTGTGTGTGTGTGTGAGTGTGTGTGTGTGTGAGTGTGTATCTGTGTGTGTGGGTGAGTGTGAGTGTGTATCTGTGTGTGTGCGTGAGTGTGTGTGTGTGCGTGTGTGAGTGTGTGTGTGTGTGTGTGAGAGTGTGTGTGTGTGTGTGCATTTTTTTCAGTGCGTAGAAGCAACTGCTTGTAAATTTCACAAATAATTACAAAGAAACGGCAACTAATATTATGAATAAGCATGACATTTTTAAGCAGAAACGCTGAAATCTGACTTTCTTGTAAAACATACGCCAATAATCTTTATTAACAAATTTAGAAAATAATTTTTCACAATGTGGTTTCCAGTCATTTTACAGTCCTTTTATCTTCTCTATAAATGCCCAGCTTTTTCATGTGTTAAAGTTTATGTGGAACAATGCATATTGTTTTAATGAGTATTTAGAAGCTTTTAAGCTTATAAGGTTTTTTTTCCGTTTCATTTTTTTTTTTACATTAAGTGCTTTTAACAGTACACTGACAAAAAATGGTTGCCTAAAAATAACATCTGAATAAACTGGGATTTTATTCAAATCAGAAATATAATATGACATCACTGAATCAACCTAAATACATTCATTCATTTAAAAAAAAAAAATCTAATTTCTTATCTTTATGTAATCTATTTAATCTGTTTTTCATGGATTAAATCATTAAAAATGTTATGGGATGAATATGTTGTTAGATTACCACTGTGTACAGTGCACAAGCATTGTTCATGAGACATTTTCAGATTGAATATTGAGCTTAATTTCACATCTCTCCTCTTTCATTGATGTCCTCTGGACAGACAGGATGGCTCGGGACATGTCGGATAAAGACATCCTAAAGATGGAGCTGGATCAGCTGAAGCTGGAAGTGAACACTCCTCGAATTGCGGTGACAACTCAGTCCACCCAAAAATAAACATTCAGTCATCATTAACTCACCCTCATGTCGTTCCAAACCTGTACGACTTTCTGTCTTCTGGGAGCATTACGCTAAAGAACAGTTTCAAACCAAACCGTTTTGGTTCCCATTGACTTCCATTGTAATTGTTGCCCATATGACCGAAGTCAAAGAGAACTGAAACTCTTTGGTTACTAACATTCTTTAAAACATCTTCTTTTGTGTTTTGGAATGACGTGAGTGTGATTAAAAGATTACAGAGTTTTTGGCTGCATCCTCTGATTGCTTACGTATTTGATTCCCATTCTGAGCAATGAAACTTAAAGCGTCTTTCCTGACTCTTCTTCTCAGGTCTCAACAACAGCCCCAGAGATCATCGCGTTTGTTGAGGGGTTGTCTGCTGAAGACCCGCTGGTCAAAGTTGTTCCAGAAGACAAGAACCCTTTCAAGGAGAAGGGTGGATGCATTATTACATAGCAGTGGCCCTGGAGGCACCAGGGCTCTGTTCAATAACTAGTTTTGTATAAAATATCAATATTTGTACTAGAAACTAGATTTTTTTTAGTTTTGGATACTATACAGAAGACGCCCTCATGTCATTCAATACCTCTTGTGATATGATGTTACCTGTGTCTTTCTAAAATAAACTCATTAGCAATTTAACCAAATGTCTTACTGGTTGAATGAAACAGTTGGACCCTAATTTGACTTTAAAGGGACACAGTTCACCCCAAAATTAAAGTGGTGTGATTATTTACTCACCCTCATGTTATCCTAAGTGTGCATGGCTTTCATTCTTCAGCTTTGCCCATGCAACAAAAGATTTAACCAATTAGTGGAGATAGACTAAAAAAAATGACATTTGCCAAAATGTGTAATTGTAGATTTCACGTCCTTTTCAATTGCATCTGATGCTGGTATTTAAAAGAGAGTTGTTAAACATTCCCATTCACGGTAAACCTGAATGCAAGATTGAAAGCGAACCTTTTTACTGTAAGCATTTGTGGCTGTGAATACAGTTTTACACAGTACCAAAGAAAAGACACAGTTGTGTAGATGTGTGTTTATTCTAAAGCATGATTGGTTGTGAGGAGTTAGTGATGAATTAGTGTGGAATTTGTTTAGCAAAACTGTAGAAACTGTGACAAGTGAAGATTTAGTGTGTGAGCAGCTGAAAAAAAACGGTAAACTGAGTCACTAACTGCAGGGTATTTATTAGGAATGAGGTTCGTCAGGGTTCCAGAGTTTGAGTCTCAGAGAAAGTGATCTTTCTGCCAACAAAATATGCTCTTTGAACCTTTTACTAATGTTGGAATTAAGTTATGAAAAAAAAGTGTTCTCTGAACATTCAAAACAGCCAGTTTTTAAATGTTTTAAACACATGAACATTCCATTTGATACTTTTGCTAATATTATGAGAATGTTACTTTTGAATGTTCTATGAACGTCCTGAAGTAGTAACATTTAAAAAACATTACACAAACATCCAACTAAAAGTTTTAAGGAAAACGATTTGTTTTTCAGGGAAACTCTTTTGGGATTTGACTCCGTTCTTCAGGATGTGCGTCCTGGTTTGGGCCGGGGGAACGTACTGGTGTCTGTTGAGAAAGCAGTGAATCTCCAGACTTCTTCAGATGCTTAAATGCTTCTCCGAATGACCTGAGAGTGTTTTAAGCCTGTTCTGCAAATCTGCAGCACATGGACCATCTAATGTGAGCTAATCTTCAAATGCAACATATGAGCATGTTTCTGCTGAGTATACTTCCATATTTAATCATCACGTTCAAAACATTATAAGCATCCTATAGAACACAGCATTCTTTGTATATGTAAACAAAGTGAAGTGTTAATAGTTGAAGTCTCCGTGAAACAGAAATTGCAACCATTACTTCTCTATTGTGATGCATTTCCAAGTGAAGTGTCTTAAAGAATGTCCAAGAATTTATCAAAATCATTGTCACTTGCAAAATCCTGTGACATCATTTGAGTGATAGGTTATTGTCCCGCCCTCATGTCAGTGCATACATCATCAGAAAAAAGAGGACGTTAATGTTTGTGATTAAATATTATGAGGGCACATGATTTTTTTAAATGATGTGCATTGATAAATCATTAATGATAAACATTTATAATAAACAAAAATTGTTGATTTTATGGTGAACCAAAAATTGTTACATTTATAAAAATCCAAACCTGTGTAAATTTCTTTATTCTGTTGAACACAAACGTTATTATTTATTTATTAATTTTTAAAATAATACTGACCATTCTTTAAATAGTATATACTGTAATGAGACCACTATAAAAGTAGTACACATTCGCACATGACAAGCATTTATGTTTAACTAATTTCTGTTGAAACTCATGTCATAATTTTAAAATATATTTGTAATTGCACCTTTGTAATGATGAAGTTGCACTTTAGTATATTTTAAAAATATATTAAAACCGCATTTAAAAGAATGCATATGTGCATATCCTTTATTACTTTAGAAAGTAGTATTAGTCGCATCAGATAACACGCACTGAAACAGAACATGTAAAGGTTTTTTTAAGGTACATCTCATACGGTATGGTAACTCTTGTCAATCCTATTGTAAAACAATTAACGTGTGTGTCATTGGCTATGCCAGTATCTTAATTAGATTAGCAGACTGTGATAACACTTGTAGAGCTCAGACAAACCTCTTGAAAGATAATACTGTATTTGGTGATATTTTCTTATCAGGCTTTTTCATAATATACATTACCAGCCTAATAAAAACCCTCCACCTCCCCAGCACCACCCTTCAGGATGTCTTTAACCATGAAATAAGATCATAATCGTAATATAAATTTCACTCGCATTCCACAAAACATCAGCGTTGACACTTTCCATGTGTGTTCATTTCAGGGAAAATGCAGTATTTCTGACTCAAAAATCAATACAAAGTCAATTTGGTCGCAATATAATATACATTAGGGCTAGAGAAGTGTCTGTTTGCTCCTAAAGATTCCAGCTGTATGATCAATTGCATGTTATTTGCAATTAAATGAAAATATATTATAGTTTAAGTTTATTTTAAATGCAATTAATTGATATTAAGACTGATTTTTTAGTAACACTTTATTTTAAGGTGTCCTTTTACACGTTACATTGCTCAGTACTTAAATGTATGATTACACTGTAACAAGGACACCTTAAAAAATCTTTCTATGTAACTTATATTTCGTTTTAGTAAAACTAAAATATACTTTAATGTAATTTATATTGAAACTTGTATGCCATGTGCCACATGTTTGTAATCACACATCTGCAATGATGAAGTTGCAATTTAGTACATCTAACTTAAATTACATTTAAATGTATTATCAAATACCACACTACAGTTAAAATGATAATCTCCTGCTTTAGATGTGCTTTAGTGTGTTAGTAAAGACATCAAAATAAGTGAACTTCTTTAAAGCACAACACAATATTATTAAAACATAATGATTTGAAATGTATGCTTTAAAGTAAAATGACATTATTACAAGTGCACTTTTTAAGGAACCAGTCACTCTCTTTAAGCACAGTTAAGAGGCACTTATTTCATTAAAATTATAGTCATGCTTCATGACATGTTTCAAAACAATGAAGCACACTTCTTTTTCACAAGGGAAGACAAAAAACACAGATTCACCATAATATAAAATAATTGTATATAATACTATGCATTCAGAAAAGTAAAACAATGAAGTGTCTTAAATGAGTCAATAAATGGAAGTCAAGTAAAGGCAACATGTAGAGTGGCAAACTAAGTGCAGTTGTGCTAATCAAACACTAGGCAGTGCTGTTGTCTAAAGCATGGCCTCCTCTCTCTCTCTCTCTCTCTCACACACAATCTCTCTCTCTCTCTCTCTCTCTTCTCTTCTCTTCTCTTCTCTGTCTTTCTCTCTCTATCTTCTCTCTCTGTCTTTTCCGCTATCTCGTGTCTCTATCTCTCTTATCGGTCCTTTCTATATCTCTCTCTGTATCTCTCTATCGCTCTCTACTGTCTTTCTGTCTCTGTTGTTAGCTCGCTCCGCTCTCTCTCTCTCTCTCTCTCTCTCTCTCTCTCTCTTTCTCACTCTCTCTCTCTCTCTCTCTCAATTCAATTCAATTTAAGAGTGCTTTATTGGCATGAAAAAAATTATACATTTGTATTGCCAAAAGCAATTGCAGCTGGACTGCTTACAAATAGTACACATGTATTAACAGAAGAAAAATAATAATATAATAATAATTATATTACATGTAAGTATATTTAAACATCTGTGAGTGTTTTAAAAATAATACTCAAGGATAAGTATATAAACTAGAATAAAATAATTAAATAAGGGAATGTAGACATATTTACAGAAGAAGAATGTAATAAATCTTAAAGTAATTATAATAGAGTAAAAATAAATGGCCACTAATATAATGTAGCTGTGATGGAAACATCAGATCAGGGCAGGCATGCTGAGTTGTGTTCTTTATGTGGGTGACAGGCAGGAAACAATTATAATGCGCAAGCAAAAACACACTAAGCAGAGTTCCTTCTGTTTCTATAAAAGAAGATACGACACTTTGTCTCCTGGTTGCTGAGGGAGAGTTTGAAATTATGATTGGGGTGATAGGATGTGCTGTATTTGGATCGATTTAGACCACTGTCCGTATTCCTGGGTATTTGTTGGCACCTTCTGTTAGGACAATAAGTGCAGCTTGTTTTTCATCTGATTCAGATCACAGTGGTGAAAAAACAGTTCTATGTCCGGTGGGCCACCATGTTTTTTCGGTTGTCTGACCGTTCTATCATCAGCTTGTCGGGTCCTACCCGCTGAGTCCTGGATCCTGCTCAACGTGCTTCTCAGTTTTCTTATCTGACACTATTTTGTGTTACAGATACTCTGGCCGTACTGTTACTCTCTCTTTAGGGCAGATACGCATGCACTATTACTCTGCTGGTTGTGTTTGGGTTGACACGTGAGTGCTGTTAGCTCTTGTGATCTGTGCAAGTAAGGAATCTGACTGATTCTGATTTTTTGGCGGTGATGCAGAGCAGAGCAGAGCCAGCCAGTAGCAGTAGGTGTTACGTGAAGCATCAGGAACTTGAAGGCTCTGGAGCAGCTTTATAGCGCTGAGGGAGGAGGGGTGGGAGGCTATTTTCTAGGGGAGGAGGGGCTTGCTTTTTTTTCTTTGTCCTCTCTTGGTTCTTGCAGGGGCTTTTTGGGGGGAGCTTATAATGAATGATCTCAATGCGTGGGGCGGCGGTTGGGGGTGTCACTGAGCTTCAGATGGGGGGGTCAATGAGCTTCAGCTTAAGAATGTTTCCAGAAGAATTTATTATATTTAATTGCCCTTTTTTGTATCTTTTTGATTAGAGGATATTTGCCTAATTCTTCCCTTTATGCGTTATTTGTTGTGTGCCGGTGCATGTGTAGTATATTTTTACAGAGTTCTGCATGCAGTGTCTCAATCGGATGTTTTTCCCATTTTTTGATGAAATCTTGATTGGGATTTGTCAGTGGACCCCACAACTCTCACTGCCATAGAGGGACATGGGCCTCAAATTACTGATTCTAAATTCTTATTTTCAGCCAAATTCTAATAGGGATCTCTATAAGACATTGCCGTTTGATGGCGTAGAAGGCCCTGCGTGGTTTATCTCTCAGTTCATTCACAGCATGATTAAAGTTTCCCATGGATGTGATTTTCAAACCTAGGTAGTTATAGTGTGATGTGTGTGTTATCTGCTGAGTGCCTAATGTAAATGTGTGTGGTGTTCCCTGGCATCTGTATCTTTTCTGAAAGATCATAATTCTGCTTTCTTCAGGTTGACTGTCAGAGCCCAGGTCTGGCAGTATTGCTGTAGCAGGTCCAGGTTCTGCTGTAAAGTGTGTTGAGTGGGAGACAGCAGAAGCAGATTGTCTGCATACAGCAGGCATCTGATCTGTGAGGTGTGTAGGGTGAGGCCAGGGGCTGCAGATCGCTCCAGACTACTCGCCAGTTCATTGATGTAGATGTTAAATAACATTGGGCTTAAGCAGCAGCCCTGTCTCACTCCTCGCTCCTGGGAAAGATACCTCGTACGTTTTGGGTTGGTCTCTCTCTCCTCTCTATCTCTCTGTCTCTCTCTCTCTCTCTTCTGTCTCCTCTCCTCTCTCTCTCTCTCTCGTTGGGTCTCTCTCTCTCCTCCTCTTTCCTCCTCTCTCTCTTGTGTCTCTTCCTCTCTATCTCTCTCTCATCGGTGTCTCTCTCTCTCTCTTCCCTCTCTCTCTCTCTCTCTTCTGTGTTCTCCCCTCTCTCTCTCTCACTTCTATCTCGGTCTCTCTCTCTCTCTCTCTCTCTTCTCTGCTCTCTGTGTGTCTCTCTCCCTCTCTCTCTCTCTCTCTGGGTCTCTCTCTCTCTCCCCACTATCTCTCTCTCTCTCTTCTCCTGTGTCTTCTCTCTCTCTCCTACTCTCTCTTGTCGCTCTCTCTATCTCTCCTCTGCCTCTGTGTCTCTCCCCACTCTTCTACCAATCTTCTCTCTCTCTCTGTTGTCTCTCCTCTCTCTCTCTTGTGATCCGTCTCACTCTCTATTCTCTCTCTCTCTCTCTTGGTGGTCTCTCTCTCTCTCTCCCGCCTCCTCTATCCTCTCTATCTGTGTCCTCATATCATCTTCTCCAAATATCCTTCTCTATCTTGTCTATTCTCTCTCTCTCTCTTCTATTCATCTCCTATCCTCTCTATATGTGTGTTCTCTATATCTCTATATCCCTCTCGCTATATCTCTCTCTCTCATCTCTGTCTCTCTCTCTCTACTCGTCTTCTCTCTCTCTCATCTCTCTCATGTGTCTCTCTCTCTCTGTGGCTCTCTCTCTCTCTCTCCCTCCTCCTCTCTGTCCTCTCTCTCTCTCTCCCTCCTCCTCTCTGTCCTCCCTCTCTCTCTCCCTCTCTCTCTCTGTGTCTCTCTCTCTCTCGCTCTCTCTGTCTCTCTCTCTGTCTCTCTCGCTCTCTCTCTCGCTCTCTCTGGTCTCTCTCTCTCTCTCCTTCCCTATCTATCTCCCCTGTGTCTCATCCCTCTCTCCCATCTCTCTCGTCTCTGGGCCTGCTGCCATACTTCTGTCTGGACAGGGTTTCTGCTCTCAGTCCAAGAAGCAATTCTTATCTCCCTGCCTGTGGGAAAACACATTTCCAGTCCTTTCCAAACTTCCCTGTACTCTCATGTTGTTTTCTGTTGGAACTGTGTGTCTGTGAGCACATGAAGTGCATCATGCGTGAGTGCAGTAAATGTAAAGTCACCTTTGACCTGTAGGATGGATGAGTTCTTCAGTCTGAGTAAAGCCTTCCCGTCCGCCAAAGACCCATCACAGATCACTGTACACTACCATTCAAAAGGCTCACCAAAGCTGCATTTATTTGATCAAAAAAAAAACAGTATTGTGAAATATTACTGCAATTATAAATAACTGTTTTCTATTTTAATATACATTAAACTGTACTGTATTTCTGTGATGCGCAGCTGTATTTTCAGCATCATTCCTCCAGTCTTCAGTGTCACATGATCTTCAGAAATCAGTATAATATGCTGATCTGCTGCTCAAGAAACATTTCTGATTATTATCAATGTTGAAAACAGTCGTGCTGCACAAAAAGAAAAACGCTACTCTATGTAGACAGTTAATGCTTAGTGAGGATTTTATTTTGCACTTTTCATCACTTTAAAGTCAGTCTGTTTGCATTTTTAAAGGTTGTGTTTGTTCTTTGCAGCTGTGGATGTAAAACATGATTCTATCGTGCTGTTAATAATGTCATATGTTAACATCATACTCGTTTTCCAGGCAAGGCATGTATGACCATCCTGACCCTGGTGACTTACGAATGGTTTGAGGAGTGGAAGACACCAGAGTGAGGAAAAGACACAAGGTACTAAACTCTAATGCAAGTTCAAAATGTGATATTTTAACATGGAAAATAGTGATAAAGGTTCTATTCCTGTTTAAAGTGTAGAGTCAAGTAGGTCAAGTTGCTTGACCAAACACTGCGATATGATTACAGGGTTAAACGTTCAACTGTAACTGTTTTATCAACAATATCTCTGTAAAATATACCGTTAGTCTCCTGCTCGTGAACCACCGGCAAGCAGGTCTATAACACACGGAGAAAGAGATCCGTTAGCACTGCCATTCATCTCAATCACAGCTGCTTTGATCCAGATACAGTTTTTAAGCCAATCATCTGAACTATAAACGTCATGTGACTAAGCAAGAGCTACAGGTAAATGACATCAACACTAATTAAACCAGTGCACACAGTCATAACGAGCCTTTCAAAAAAAGTCACTATAATATAATGAAATATGGAATGGAAATTGAGATCACTTGTTTTTCTTATTTGTGACATATATTTGAGTCAGGGTTATAATTGTTAACTAAAACTAAAACAATACAAACTGTTTAATTGAAAAAACAACAACAACAAGAACAAAAACTACTAAATAAACCCAAACCTAATAAAAACTATAGAGTTATTAAAAAAAATAATAATACAAATTTCAACATCACAACAAAATTACTAAAACTTTAAAATTAAAACAATTTAAACATTAACATCTTTTCCAAAATATTAACAAAAATTATAACACTAATCGATGATACTAACTAGACTGATTCTGCGTGCAGATGAGAAAATACTTGCAGTGGTTGATGACTCTGTTAAGGATTATGAAGGAGCCATGAATATATTAAAAATAATGATGTGCTTGGATAAATTTATGTTAATAACATTTATTTATTTTTGCTTATTTTATTAAATGTATTTATAATTACAACTGCGCATATTACAATAAAAAAAAAGCGCACAATGAATAGATTTTTATTGATTAAAAATGACAGTAAAACAAGGTAATCATTGTGAATGGCTACATATGGTGTGATATGTGTGGAGTAGCTCTGTTTCTGTTGTTTGTGAGTTAGTTATGGTTTGATGTGTGACTGAGTTCATTGTAGTGTGTGTGCGTGCTGTATGTGTCTGGGTGTGCGCTTAGTCGTGGATTGTGGTGCTGTGTGTGAGTGCTGTGTACTGTTGGTGTCATGTTGTGTGTGCGGATGTGCTGTGTTGTTGTGCGTGTGTGTCTGTTGTGCGATGTGCCTGGTGTGTGGCTGTGTGAGAGGTGTTTAGTCTGGTTGTGTCTGTTTGATGTAGTGCTGTGTGTGTGTGTGCCCGGGTGCTGTGTACTGCGTGGGTGATAGTGTGTGAGTGTGTGTATGTGCTAATTGTTGTCTGTGTGGATGTGTGTGGGCTTTGGTGAGTGTGTGTGTGGCTCTGCTTTGTGTTCATGTTTGTGGTTGTGTGTTGTGTGTGTGGTGCTTCTGTCTATGTGTGATGTGGATGCTGTTATGTGCTGCTTGTGCTGAGTAGTGAGCTGATGTGTTGGGTTTGTTGTGTGTGTGCTTGTGGGCTATGGCTGTGTGTGTCTGTCTAATGTGGTGTGATTCGTAGTGTGTGTGTATGTGTGTGTGTGCGTGAGAGAGAGAGTGTGTGTGTGTGTTTGTGTGTGGGTGTCTGTGTGTGTGTGTGTGTGAGTGTGTGTGTGAGGGAGTGTGTGTGTTTACATTGCTATTAATATAATAAATATATAACATGATATAACTTGCTTATTACTATATTAATATCTATTTTACATTTACATTTAGTCATTTAGCAGACATGTTTTTTTTTTTTTTTCCAAGAAAACCAAGCCCTAGAATGCAGAATAGAAAATTAATAGCAGAGCGGCACTAGTGATTAAGGCCTTAAAAACAAAACAAAAAACAAGCAGCTTTAAACGAAATACGTGCTCGCACGTGTTTAAGGGAGAGGTCACCAGGAAATCGAAAAATGTGATGTTATCTGGTTCACCCCGGCAGCATCCAAGCTGCGAGCGGGTTGTTTCATCAGTAGAACACAAACGGAGATTTTTTAACTCAAACCGTTGCAGTCTACAGTCATATAATGTAAGTGGATGGGAATCACAGCAATGAGAGTCAAAAAAACCTACACAAACAAAACCAAATTAAACCCTGCAGCTCGTGACGAAACATTGATGTGCCGAAAGCCAAGCAACGATTCTAGTCTGTGCCCAGAAACCGGTATCACCGAAATCTCTCAAATGGACCATTGACACTCTATCTACAATCTCAATTAAGAGTGTGAATGGCCCGTTTGAGAGATCGGTGGATAGGTTTCTAGCACAGAGCGTATTATCAGTTATAGATTTTATATATAAACCTATAGCACTGCATGCCTATATAACACATTTATGTAGGCTATAAACAAACTACACCACGGCTGCGTACTTTTATTGTCACTATCATTTAGTCTTTAATTAAAAATTAGAGTTATAACAGTTTGCAAGAGCGTGATTATTACAACAAAATGAGGCTGTGAAAGTAACTATTGAATATCTTGATACATTTAGACGTTTCCAAGCAACCTTTGTTGAATACAAGTAAAATCTTTTAAAAAAAAAGGGGGTTTTACTGGTGTATTTTATGTTGTAGAATAAAACGTTAAGATATCTTGAGCTTTACCTTATTTTCGGTACAATGGAATCGGAAATACTAAAATGCTAGTTTCTGGGTTTGGGTCTACAGAAATACATCATCTGTGCAGTACCCAGCTACAAATCTCAACGCAATGGGGAAAAAAAGGCCTAATCTGTCAGAAGAGTGTCACTTTCCATTGCAGATTTGTAAAACTAGTATCACTAACATCAACACATTACCTGGTGTGTTTGATTCACTAACACGTTTTCAAGCAGACCTCCCACCTGAGCTCCTCTAACCCGTGTCTGATCTCCAGCAGGACTCAGAGGAATTGTGGGAAACCTCAGACTTCCTGGTTTAAGTGGACATTTCCCCTGGGCTTCCCGTTCAGAACGGTTGGTGTAACACGGCGCTGATGGACGTCTGAATGTGGGACAGGAGGAGGACATGAATGCCTCTCTGTGATCGAGTCCAAAGAACCGCTCCGCTCCTGTAAGCCTGCGTTCATACTGCCGTGAAATACACCACCGGGAAAGTCATGTTCAACTAACAACACAGCTTTTATTAAGGTTAATTTGTCCTGAGCTGAAAGTGAAATAAGACAAGTTCAAAACACTGTAACTACATTCGTCTTTCATACAAACATCATTAAAAGCCTGTTAATAAAACGAAGTACTCTCCTGTCTTACAGCTAAGAGTTATGAAAATGTTTCTTGGATTACACATTTTCAAACCAGCCAGGATACACAGAAAGGAACTTGTTTAAGATGCAGGGGAAGTGAGTTTTGTTTGAACAGCGACCAAAAGCACCGAAGAGACGCAAACACAGTTGATGGAGCCGATCACACCGCATTTCATCGATGATTACAACTGCTTGACAGAGTCTGCATCACAGCACATGAAGTGAATCGTATAGAATATTTGAATTCAGAACTAAACAGGAGCAAAACCAGACAGAAACGCTGGATTATGACAAGAGAAATTGAAAATCGAACGGTTCAGGTCCGGGTTATTAGTTAACGGAAACATAAATGAATGAATGACTGAATGAAAACTTTATATTTCAGCTAGCTGCAAAGCAAGATGTCATTTTTGTTTAATGTACGCTTGAAGATTGCTAAATAATTTAAAATAAAAGAAATAAAAAATTCTAAAAACGATATAATATACAACACTGCGCATATTAAAAAGTATATAAAAGCACGCAATAGTAACGTACTAAAACTTTAACTAAATTAAGGCTGGAGAAACATAAAATATATATATATATTTTTTATATTTAAAATACCCCCCCCCCTACGCGTATTGGCTCAATCTGTACAATAAAGCGTCCATTTGATATCTATATTTAATATATTTAATGAGCAATACATTTGATACATTGTTTAATTCATCTTTCCTAATGCTAGTTAATAAAAACACAGCTGTTTGTTTTTTGTCCACTTTAGCTCATGTCCATTAAAAACATTAAACATACACGTTTTTGATTTATAATGTATTAGGAATGACTTTGATCAACAGTCTCATTAACTATACTTTAGAAGTATTTTTCATTGTTTGTATATGTTAACTGTTAACACTGGAACCTTATTGAAAATGTTACTATATTTTTTTAATTGGGAAAGCAAGCAGCAGGTTTAGTCTGATTGTTTCAAGTATCTTAACTAGTCTCAATCTTTCTGTTTTCACTCTATAAAAGGCCTGTAACAATGCAATGGAAGGGACGATGAAGGGTTCAGCTGGTTACAATTGTGCCCATCATCATTTGAACTATCTGAGTGTAGTAATTGGCCAATCACAGTAAATTATGGGTGATGGAGTCAGTCAGGGTGTTTGATGGCTCCGCCCCCTGCAGTATGTAGCTCCTCCCATGGGCGGGGCTGCTGTGTTGAGGTCACAACAGAAGATCCAGCTGCTTCTAATCTGAGTGGGCTGTTCACAGAGTCCGAGCCAGAAATACAAACACAGATCTCAGAGGAGAGAGAGAGGAAACTGGGTTTTAGCTGAAGAGAGAAGAAGCAAACTCTAACGAATGTCTCATTTATTGTAAGCATTCATTTTATGCAGTTTATTAACTGTAGTAATGTATCATCACCTATAATAACATTTCAAAGCCATCAGTTTGAATACTGTGGACTGCTTGTGAAGCCGAAGATGTATTTGCTTAAAAACATGCCTTTGGCTTTAATAAATTCAATCGGCATGCATCAAGGATAGTTTAGTTTAATTGAGACACTATTATAGTTTTCATTCATATTTTTAATTAGTTTTTTCGTGTGCCCCTATGTGTTTTATTTTTTCTTTTTATATTTCAATTACAAGTGCTTAGCCTAAATTTGACTGTGCATTTTTGTCATGTTGTTTATAGTTTTCGTTTAATTTTTATTCAATTTGAAGGTTTATTTATTACAGTGGAACAGGTTAGCAATGGAAAACTAGCGAAAATAAATTATTATTTGTTTTTTTTTAAATACATTTTATTTCAGGTATATGTGTCCCTGCAGCACAAAAGCAGTGTTAAGTCGCTGGGGGATATTTGTAGCAATAGCCAACAATACATTGTAGCCGTACAGCAAGTTTATACAGTTTTTTATGCCACAAATCATTAGGATTTTTTTTTTTTTTTTTTCCTCTTTATTTTTTGGCGATATTTATAAGTAAAGATCATGTTCCTTGAAGATATTTTGTAAATTTCCTACCATAAATATATCAAAACTTAATGTTTGTTTAGTAATATGCATTGATAAGAACTTCATTTAGACAACTTTAAAATGATTTTTAAAATAGTGATTTTTTTGCACCCTCAGATTCCACATTTTCAAATATTGTCCTATCCTAACAAACCATACATCAAGGCCGACAAGCTTATTTATTCAGCCTTCAGATGATGTATAAATCTCAATTTAAAAATGCCGACCTTATGACTGCGTTGCGTGCCTCAGGCCTTCTCACTTAGTATATTTTGCCCCAAAACATTTTTTTATTAACTCTAATCACCCTTATCACTGAAATTTTGGAGATGGAAGTATCCAGTTTTTTTCTAAATAATAAAAAAGGGAGGTTGTGTCTTTAATAGTGCTGTTCTATATCTAACTCCGTTTGTGTGTTAGAGAGAGCACTGTTGGCCAATGCAACGCTTCACTATAAAACTCTCCATGTCTGTGGAAAACAGACCAGACTCAAACACAACAGCATGGCTTTGACCTCGGCAGTGAGACTAAGAAAACGAAAGATCTCGCACCACATTCAGCTGAATAGAGCGACCAGTTTGAGTGCATTCAGAAACGTCCAAATAAGACAAAGAAACTGCAAATCTGTAACGGCAGAAGCAGCTCTTTCTGGAGCCGTTAGTATCATCATTAGTCAGACTCTCTCAGTCTGGTTCTGTTGAAGGGGCTTGGCTTGGCTTCTGACTCACAGCGCTGGAATTCTCTTTGGCAGCTTCTCTCTCTCCTCTGTTTTCAGCTGTTTGATAGATTGCCTGCGGCGTAAATTCTGTTACATGCGGAACCAAGCAGGAGGAGGCCTTGTAAAGGGAGAAGGTCCAGGGCTCAGGTTTATGTACACTGAACAGAAACAAACAGAGGAAGTGAAGTCCCATTCTTCACTGGAAAAACTGAGCAACCAAAGATGGAGGGAGAAAGGAAGACGAGCCTATATGCCTTAATTTAATATCCTACAGTAGAAGCTGGGAGTCACAATAGTTCTACTGGTTCCGAAAAGTTGCCGTTTTGTTGAAATCTTGTAATAATTTCCCGTTAGAATTTATAGGTAATTCCAAAGTATGATTCCAATTAAACTCCACTAACTCTAAAGATAAAGGTTCCTTTTTGGCATCTGTGGCTCCATGAAGAACCTTTTTTTTACTATCACATTTTTTTACTAGCACAAAGTCTATTTTTGGGAATCAAATGACAGCACATGAAGAGGTTTAATAGGAAAGCAGGTATAACAGCTCAACTGAGCTGCAGAGGAAAGAGGTTTAGATTTACAAAAATGATTTTAGTTTAGAGATCAATTTCATTTGGGGTTAGAAGAACCAGGAATAAGGATGATAAAGTTCATATGATTTATTAATTCTGATTTATATATATTTTTGCTTTTTGTCATGTTATTACAAAATTGTCAATATGCAACAGGTAGATCAAAGAAAATGTCAAGCAGTGGACTGATGCATTTGGCATTGACTTACATCACATTACAAGTGTACATTTGATCCATTCACTTATATTGAATAACTGTACTTTAAAAAAGTAATTAGTTTCACCAGTGAACTTTAAAAGGGCTACACTATACAGCATGTAAAATACATACAGTATACAGCACATTCTTCATATAAATGATGACCTAATATTCTGACGTTGAAAAAATGCAACAACCACACAGCGCATTTACTAGTCTTTGCATGGTTGAAATGTTACAAGATGAAGAGAGTAAAAGCATTGAGCTAGCAGACAAATCACACACGATGCCCCACCCAGCACACACCACACACACACACACACACACACACACACGCACACACGCCCACACACACACCCACACACACACACGACGGGAGCCCACAACACACACACAAAACGCTCACACACACACTCACTCTACTCTCGAACACACACACAGACAACCACACTCGCACACACGCACTCAACACACACACACACACACAAACACACCACACACACACACAAACACACTCCTCTCGACTCTCTTTTTTTCTAAACACACACACAGACACCCAACTCGCACACACTCACACACACACACAACCACACACACTCACACACACACACACACACTGTCTCTCTCTCTCACACACACGCACACGCACACACACACACACATACTCTCACACAAACACTCACACACACAAACAAACACACACACAACACACACACACACACACAAACAAACACACACACACACACACACATCTCACACACTCACACATATGCACACACGCACACACACACACACACATTCACACAAACACACACACACACACACCACACACACAACACACACTCTCTCTCCTCTCGTCTAACACACACACACAGACCCACACAAACTCTCACACACACACACACACACACACACCCCACACACACACACACACACCCCCCCCCCCCCCCCCCCCCCCCACACACACACACACACACACACACTACTAACACATCTCACACCACATCGCACAACACGCACACACACACACTACACCACACACGCACACACCCTCGCACACACACCCACACACACACACTCACACACACTCAAACACACACTCAAACACACACACACAGCAGCACACACACACAGCAACACACACACACACACACACACAGACTCCCATCACATTAACTACCCTAACTAAGACTATAAATAAGTCATAAAAAGAGTATACCATATGCCATATAAACATTCTGAATCATACCTTTAAACATTCAAGAAAGAGTATGTTTGTGATGCTATATGACTGATAAAATGTAACAACATCACAAGTATGATATTTAGACTAACTGCACAATTGATTTTACCCTTATACAACAGTTCAGTACACAAGACCTTACATTTCACAATATCATCAGTTATAAATCCACAGCAGCATGATATTGTAGCAGGCAGTGCGTTCCTTTTTTTTTTTTTTCCCCCCCCCTTCCTCCCCCCCTCCCCCCTTCCTGCGCTACTCTCTTTCCCCGTACGAATTCAGTGTTTTTAGAAAGAAGAAGTACTGGATCTAGTAGGTGAAGATTCAAGTGACGCACAAATGAAGACCGGCAGTTATGTCTGCCAGGCTGCATTCTATAGATTATACTCGATTCATATTATCAGTGTTAATAAAATCCATAATAAAAACATCAAAAAGTTAAAACAAACCTGATGTGCACTTTATAATCATTTAAGTAGAGTTTTATATTAGTGCTGTCAACGCAAATTGCATCCAAAATAAAGGCTATTTCTGTTTACATAATATATTATGTGTGTGTGTACTGTGTTATTTTTATTT
The DNA here is from genome assembly GCA_018155175.1 of Sinocyclocheilus anophthalmus. NCBI lineage: Eukaryota > Metazoa > Chordata > Actinopteri > Cypriniformes > Cyprinidae > Sinocyclocheilus > Sinocyclocheilus anophthalmus. Next base: position 972,574 of record JADLZN010010264.1, on the reverse strand, counting down.
ATATATAAAGAACACACATACATCTATATATTATATTGAAAATATTGTATGTATATGTATGTGTCTGCTATTACTCATGCAATATATTTCTATTCATCTAATGTTGTTTTATATATATATTTATATATATATATATTAATATATATATATTCTAAAATACTACATGATTTAATACACAAAAAGACATGTTCATTTACGATATGCCAATGACCATGAGTTTCGCATGTATGTGTGTGTATTTATATATACTTAATAAATATACACAGTACACACACAAGTATTATGTAAACAAAACATTTATTTTGGATGCGATTAATAGCGAAAAATCATTTGACAGCCCTAATTTATTATTTACTCTGGCCATTTGCGTATGACCAATTTGACTTGAGACCAAAAAGCTGATGTCATAACTGCCATGATATACAACTCTTAAATACAACTTTAAATCATAGTTTTAAATGTTGTGATTCACCTTTTAGCTGCTTGGTTTGGTTCATGACTTTTAAACGAAGACTTTTAAAAAAATCCCCATGAGGAAAAATTAATAGGAATGATTTTTTTTCAGAACCAAAGCCATCTAAAAAGTGTGCGCGCTAAATTATTCCACGGTGTGTAGCACAGAGTAACTTTTCTTTCAAAAAGAAGAATGCTGTGTTTGTGTATTCGTAAGATGTGAAAGGAAACTGTCAGTGCTCAAACGCTCGTTTTAGAATAATGACAAAATAACTCAACTAAGCATTAGGATATTTCTCTATTTCACAGGGAAATCCATTATTGTTCGGTCTGCAGTACCGGTTTTTTGTCATGGGGTTACGACGTGCCTATGTACGAAGGCATCGTGGATATCTGTATCCGGTCTGTGTGTGAGTGGGTGTGTGTTCGTGTGTGTGTGTGAGTGTGTGTGTGTGTGCCTAGTGTGTGGTGTGGGTGTGTGCTGCGCTGTGTGAGTGATTTCTCTGGACACACTTCAGTGCTTTGAGCCGTAATGGAGGAGGTCTTACAGCTTGCACCCAGAGGGGAGACTTGGCTAAAAATGTTTATACTGAAGCAATGTCCAAAAAACAGTGTTTGTGTGAGGCATAAGATCTTCTTCCACATTTTTGTTCTTAAGCAAAATTCATTTTGACACCCAATGGGCGTGAGTACTTTCTACAAAACACCTATTCTACTAGTAATAAGTGCAGTATATTATCTTAGAAACAATAACACTTCACTGAAGTGCTTTACATCTGTCTGCGCATAATAACACTTACACCAGAGTTTACCAGAAAAAAATATTGTTTTTATGGCTTGCAGAAGAGGCTGTTTAAAGGCAGAGAGGATTTTGGTTGAGCTGCATTTAACCTCTGCTTATTTTTATAAGTCATAATTCACTCTTTCCGTTAGCAAATGTTCAGTTGTTGCCTGCGTTCTTTGAAACGGTCAAATGTTATAGATCATCTAGGTCTTTTCTCACAGGCTAAGAAATATTCCCTGTACAATATTAAACAGAACTATTTAGAAATTGTCTATCACAGACATGAGAATATAAATAATAATATTATTTCAGTGGAGGATCCTGAAATAAACGCTGATAAAAAGTGACAGTAAAGACGTTCACAATGTTACAGTTGATTTTAAATAAATGCTGTTCTTTTGAAGGTTGTTTTTATCAAAGAATCCTGAAAAAGTATCACAGTTTCCACAAAAATATTGTGCAGCACAACTGTTTTCAACATTGATAATAATCAGAAGTGTTTCTGATAATCAGCATATATAGCTTTCTGACGATCAGTAGTACACTGAAGACTGGAGGAATGATGCTGAAAATACAGATTTGATCACAGAAATACATTACAGTTTAACAGAGATTCACATAGAAAACAGTTTTTTTACATTCTAATAATATTTCACAATTTTTACTGACTTTTTGATCAAATAAATGTAGCCTTTGAGAGCAGAACATACTTCTTTCAATAACATAACATAATTATTATTTTTTTAAATCTTACCAGTTACAAGTGTTTTGATTGGTAGTGTAGGTACTGTTAAATCTAATATACTGTATATTCTGCTTTTTACCTTTTAATAGAATTACATAGTAATGTATTATTGTGCATGCGATGCTTTAATGTCTATTAGCACAGAGTATATAAGTTTAGAGAGCAGGCACTGAAAGCAGATTTAAACAGGCTCTGTCTGTACTTCACATCTGAAGACACGACCAAGCGCCAGGCCTCTCGTAAATTACTGAACACAATGTTGAATTTCCACAAAGCCAGTAAATCATTGTCAAGCAGTCTTATACAGGTCTGTCTGAACATCTTCATTTGCTGTCTGAAAATTCTACATGTGATTTATTCTCTCACACTGAATTTTTCGATTTTGATCCAGAGTGTCGTTATCATTCACATGACCATTATCAGTTGTCTGTATTTCATTACTCATTACGAAGCTGATATTAAGTGTCGTACACCCAAATCAAAGGCTCGCCGAATCAAAGTTTGTTTAATCTGTCAAGGTTTCTGATGCGTGTCTGTGCTTCTGCTTTTCTGAGACTCTTTAAATGCTCTTACCATTCTGTGCTAAGCATTTTTACTCAGAAATTGCTGGTACTGTAAATTTCACAAATATTTACAAAGTAGCAAGTAGTGTGAAATTTTAAAGTAGAAAGACTGGATGTTTTCTTGTGAAACAAAATAATTTATTTACAACTTATATTTACGATGTATTTATTTTATTTACAAAACAATACAGTATGCATAACGACAAAATGGGAAAAATGATTGGCACAGTAATTCCTTTATTTTCAATATGAAATACTACGCAAACTTTAAAAAAGAAACATCTTCCACAACATATTTGAATTTGAATGGCATTATATGATATGAAATAATGAATATGAAACAAACGACTATTAAACGAAGCAATTTATTGAATGGCAAAAGTAAAAATAAAGGTACCAAACAAAAAGTTTGATAATTTGTTTCAGCTTTCAATTTGTAATGAATGATGTAAAATTGCAAATCTGAAAGCCTTAAGTGAAAGTGAGTTTAGTCTGAAGCAGAGCTGTGTTTGTACCAGATTTAGAGCGTGTCCTCAATCTGGATCTTTCTAGACAACAGAGCGTCTGCGTCTGCGTCTGCGTCTGCGTCTGCGTCTGCTATGAAACCATCTGTAGCTGTCATTTGCTACTCTTCCCTGCAGATGGAAAATTTTATGTGCGCACATATTGAAAGCATGCTGAAGCGTAGAGAATCCCACCATTAGCAATAATAAGCATTAGCGATGTTTGAGATTGAAATCAGGTGTAAAACCAGCTATTCTTGTTTCCAGCTGTTCTTTAGTTTCACCTCACCTCATCCCTTGCTATAGTGCGCCTTCATCATGCATCTGAATGATGAAAACTGACATCTGTTGGTTAGTTTGCAGTCATCTTTTACATTCCTTCAATGCAATCGTCTAGTGATGAAAAGGCAACAAAATTCTGAGATCTTTTGTTTCTCGTAGACAGCAATCGTATTAAATGAAGAGCAAATAGTGAGTTTTTCTCTCTTTTTTTCAGCTGAGCTAAAAACCACAGTTTATCTCGCATTCGTTTCAGAAGAGCGCTACCAAAATCTGCAAATTTAAAGCGTAAAATTCTCCCACGGCCAAGTTATACGAGCTGTGCAAGCCACATTAATTTGACATTGCTGTTCTCTAATTGGACGTCTCATTTTGCATGTAAAACACAACTCTTATAAGTCTTCTCAGAATTGAGCAATCTTTGTTTTCTCTTCAGAGCACATGGACAGCTCTCTGGAGCTAAATGTCTTTGTGTGTGAGAAGAAAGAAGGGCGGGAGCGAAGCGGAGACGTGGTGTTCAGTCCACGCTCGCAACAGATTTCGAACCAGACAATTACCTCTCAAAGCAAGAAACACCAGCAGGCATAAAATAGCTTCATCATTATTCAATAATAATGTGCTCCTGCATTTAACATGTACAGTAAAAGCATGGAGATGTTCAGTGGGGCTTCTGTCACCACACAGTGGTTTTGAGGAGTGCATGTAATGTGGCTGTTTTGCCTAAATAATGTGTTTGAAAGCACATTGTATGTGTTGTAACGCAGCCATCTTGCCTCAGTTTTTAGTCACAGTGTCCTGCTGTGAAAGCTTTGCTATCAAAACTGTGTTTCGCCTGAAGTCTCCATCTGCTTAAACACTTCAAGATGTTTCTGAACCCTAAACGCTTATGCGAGGAAAGGACTTTCCCCTGGCTTTTGCTTTGTCTGAAAACATTTGCAATCAACCGAATGATAATTGATGATAATTAAGAAAGATGCTCAATTAAAAAATGCATTGTTTTTCACCACTGTGTTCGAAAGAGTTCAAGAACAGAGCAGACCAGACTCAGACCTCTTTGCGAGAGAAAGAAAAGGGATCGGGTTTCGCATGAGGGCATGGAAAAAGTAAGACCTACTTTTGGATAGTCGTAGAAAAAGAGACTTACGTTTGCAGAGAAATTGTGACTATTTGATATTCCTTTTCACAATCAGTCAATGAGAAAATACACAGGCTACTGACTGACTGACGGATTTGATATGGGTCTGGTGTTTAAATCATTGTTAATTATACCTGCTGTTTTACTCCCAGTGAATTTCTAACCTTTTTTACACCAACTCAAGATGTTTTAAATGTCAGTCCCCTTTCTTTGAAAAAATCACTTGCCCTCAATCTTTATTATTGAATAACTTTGGATGATAAGCACCCCCCAAAAATAGAGTTTTTTCATTATTTCCTCACACTCATGTTACGATTTTCTTTCTTCTGCAGAACTGTTCGGCAGAATATGTTGCTCTTATTGTTATGATTTATTAACATAACAATAATAGAGTCCTTCGGTGTTGTCTGTTTTAATATTTCTGTATTCTGTTTTATACAAATTTACTATCAAAAACAGTGGTAACCAAATTGATGCCCATAAACAGACATTTAATAATATTTTTTTTTTTTTTTTTTTTTTCCGTGAAATCAAATGAAGTTTGATTTCAGTTTTTTCTGCAATAATAGGTTTACTGTTTACATGGATGAAAAATTGTTTTGTTTTGTGTTTTTACTTAATATTTTAATACATTGTATTATTATTGTTATAATTGCTTTTTAAGAAGTACATTCTACTGTATAATAGCACTATATATATTTTGGTGGGGTGTAGTGAATTTTTTTGAACAACTATTCGCTTATGCTACGCTGACAATAGTTTCAAATTATTATAATTTAGTCATTTAGCAGATGCTTTTATCCAAAGAGGCTTACAGACTTCATATTTAAAGTCTTGATATTTATATTCCCAGATACTAGTCCATATTGCAATTTGATTAAAGTTTGATTTAAATGTTTGCTCTGTTCCTTACACAGAGCTATGATATGATGACTGTGGGTAACCAAAGAGCTGACGGTACCCATTGCCTTCATAGTATTTTTTTGTTTTCCATACTGTGGAAGTCAATAGAGACCATCAACTGTTTAGTTACCAACATTCTTCAAAATATCTTCTTTTGTGTTCAACAGAAGAAAGAAACCCATACAAGTTTGAGTGAGTAAAATAATTTTCGTCTTTTGGTGAACTGTTCCTTTAAGAGCATGCAAGTCATTTCAGATCATGATAGAGCCTGGAAATGCATATTTAATTACCGTACTATCGCTTTAAGAAAGCTGGAGTGGCATTAGATGTGAGGTCTGCTGCGGAGGAGCTCTGGGTGTGTCTCCTCCTCGATTGAGGGGGTAGAGATAAGTGTTCAGGGGTTAAGATAGAGGACTCGGGCAGGTGGAGACAGGCAATGAAGACAAGAGAGATAGATGCACTGCTTTCTTTCAGTGTGCCTTTCCAAGCTGAGTTTCTGAGGATGTGGCAGTGTGGAGCCACGCACTTAGCTTTAACCTCACAACCAAGCCAAACATAGAAATAAATATATGCAGTCAAACCAGAAATGATTCAGACACCAGATATAATTGTAGGTATTTTTTTACTAGTGGGTGCAGGACACTATAGTTCATTTATGTAACTGAGGATAGCAAAATAACGTAACAAAGTGAACTGTGACATATTATACCCATAAATTCTTCATACAGTGGACTACCAGTAAAATTTTGGACGGACCCAACAACCAATGTTCAGAACACTTGACCTGAACCATGGTTTTTTTCTGCTAATTCGCCTAATGCGAGCTTTTTACACCACAGACTGAACAAAATGAAGCATTGCTTGGTAATTAGCTGAGCTAAATTGGCATTATCTTAAATTTAACAGCTGACAGCTATTCAACCGAATCCATTACATAACTTTCAATCAGAACGTTCTCTAACAACGTTTACCTCTGAGTTCTTATATTTATTACCGTTTCTCTTAAACTATAGCGATATATAAATTATAAAACGGTGATTATAATGTAGAGAAATGCCTAATTCTGGTTTGAATGTATACACACACACTACCTCGTGCACTAACCAAATGCTCAGGCACACATCATTCACTTTCATTTACAGAGTCCTCTATGAATGCATTTGTTGATATCAGGATTCCAGTGTGTGCTGATGACTCCGGATGAAGGAATACTGTGAGGGTGCGAATAGCTGCCCTGCTCGTCTTTGTCTCGACACGCATTGGCCATGCGCAGGGAGGGAACGCCGGTGTGTCGGAATAGCTCACATCAGTGTCCTCACCATGCTGGGTCAAACATGCTCTCGATGTAAAAATCCAGTATGATGCTCAGCCTAAAAATGAGATGCGAGAGCCGGGGAGATTTGGGCCCAGCACATATGAGCTTTTGTTGACATTGAGCAGTGCTGGGCAGATGCGATAATACGCTTTCCTCGCAAGCTACCCGCTTCATCATCATTTAAGAGGTTTAACTTCTATGAGAACTTGTGATTTTCTCAAGCCCTTCTTAGTGCACGTGTAATGCTTACTTCAATACCAAAGACTTTTATAACGACACAGTCTGTGTTGACATAAACAATAAGAACACCAACCAGATTCTCTTTTTAAGTCAAAAAGCTCATCCTGCTACTGAAGCGAATTCATCCCCTGCCAATTTTGTTAAGCGACTGAACCCAAAATCAATTTCATAAATGCCATGTGGGGCTTGTTTATTTTTCCTATTGTCTATATTTTTACGCAACAGGTTTTTATTTTTTATTTATAAATGTTTATATTATAAACTGATTGTAAAAAATACCACAACAACAAAAACAAATAAACACTACACTGCGCTTTCTAAAAGTTTGTCCGCGCGGCCGTACTGTATGATTTTTTACAATGTTTCTGAAAGAAGTCTCTTAATATTTTAGTAGTTCAGTCTTAAACATATTATAAATATTATATAATAGTAAATATTAAATATGTAATATCAATACACGTAATATACAACTATTTATTTTACTATTTTTGTGGAAACCACAAAATTCAGTATATAATACAAAAAAATAGAAGAATATATGATTTATAATATGATATAATTCATATTAGTAAGTATTAATTATTACATTTATAAAATAAAAAAAATACACTTTAAGAAGTATTTGGCACATTTTAATATTTGATAGAGTCATGCATATGCTTGCATCTTTTAGTCATTGCAAGTGAAACATAAATGATTTGATACTAATGCTAATAATAATTTCTGTATCAAGAAGTGTTGATCAAATCAATCTATAGTTACTAGTGTACTTTACCATGTATTTTGAAACTCTGTTAAAATGAATTGTTAGTCGAGTGTCCCTTTCACTCCGTGTCAAGAGGACTCGCTGACTTCTGCACATGTTCCTAAAATTTATTTTTGCCCTCCTTTCTAGTGCAGGACAGACGAGGCCAGATATAGTTCTCGGCCCTGATTATTCCTACCCCCACAGCGATGAGGATTCGCATGATGATGATGATGATGTGGCAGGCTTGACAAATGATGTTGCATAGTTTTTGTGTTTGCAAACTTCAGAAGAAGAGAGGCGTCACAGTTCATCCCTTTCTCCTTTTCCTCAACATTGTTTTAACCTATACATGATGAAGTGTCTCACAGCGAGCTGCACACGGCAAACAAAGAAGGATCCAGATCTGACTTCTAAACTGCTGAGGTCTGGGTAGATCTTAGCCCTTTCTTTCAGACAGATTGTATTCATGCTTGGTAGAGATGAGTTTGGCATCAGACAGAAGTGGGAAGAGAAACTAATGAGAAGCAGATACTGAAAGCTTCAGTTGCATGACTCAGAAACAATCATCTGTACTCTCCAGCTCATTTTCAGAGACTTTATGAATTAATAGGAAACTGCGAAAAGTAAATCCATAAAATTAACAGTAAAAACAGCACCTGTGGTTACCAGAACTTCACAGTAAAAGACAAGGCAGCAACATTTAAGGTTTTACAGGACTCAGCGTAAATTTGCAGTTTATTTCATTGACTTTCATTGGTTAATATATACATAACCACTCTACTATACAGTGCGGTAATACGAGACTTTAAGTTCATTACAATAGCTGTTTCCACAAGCCTGAAGGTGGGCGTAAATACTAATATACAGAAGATGCACCGTGTCATAAATACAAAACCAGCCGGCTGGGGCTTTTAACTTCAAAACATTGCTTCCAGCTAAAATATGAGTCTATAACCCATAATAACTCTTCCTCCAGTGAGTCAGTGTTCTGGTGTGAATCAGATGAAGAGAGAATAGCTGCACAGATCAAGCCAGGTTTGAAACAGCTATAAAACACATAGGTGTCGGGATGTGATGGGAGAGACAACAGCCAGAGTGCCACTTTTTCACTGGAGCAAGAGTTATTGGGCGATATAGACTCTATATATTTGCGCTTAAGAAAGTCTTAAGTTGGATTAGTTTCTCCTTTGGTCTTCTCAGATGTTAACTGATGCGACTGGAGACGAATCGTGTGGAATATTGTGATGTTTTTATCAGACTCTCGTTCTGACGGCACCCATTCACTGCAGAAGATCCATTAGTGAGCAACTGATGTAGAGCTACATTTCTACAAACCTGATGAAGAAACAAATTCTTGGGTGGTCTGAGGGGGTGAACTATTCATTTTTACAGCCTTTACCGTTATTTTTTTTTTTTTTTTTTTTTTTTTTTTTTTTTTTTTTTTCAATTATCAATTGTTTTTACAAACTAATATAGAGCTGTTCTGTGAGATGTTGTGTGACGGAGGAGGAGGGGTCTGAGTACTTGGCCAGACTTTCCATGATGGGCAAGTGAGCAAGAAAAAGACCAAAACACCCCCCCCCCTCCCCCCCTCCCCCAACCATGCTGTGGTCTGAGAAATGACTCAACTAAATATGGCCATCTGCACTCGGCCAATCAGAGAGCTTTTGCATAAGCTCCACCCACTCCATATTAGCACATGTATTTTTCCTCCTTGTCTTTGTCTTATTTTTCTGGGCAAAGTAGAGAAAATGAAGTACAGACATGAAGCAGAAACCTGGGATCATGTGACCTTCAGTAATTGCTGAGGGCTGGTGCAAATTAATAGAAATGTGTGGCAAAACATCCATGTAAATATCATGCGTTGTTTTGATAAAGGCTCTTCACAGAAAGCATGTTCTCTCACAGCATCATGTTCAGTCTTACACAAGTGTCTCTGCTTTTTCCACTTTCCATCCAGACCCTTCTCCTGTGAGATATTTGACGACAGATTTCTGCTTCCCATCTGTGTGTGCTGGGTTCAGAAGGGCTGTAAATCAGTGAAGCGCTTGCTAATTTCGAGGGCTTTTGCACTCCTGAAGCGCTGTTGTCTCTTGTTTACGATGTAGTGAAAATGCAGGAGTTTTAGTATGTGGAGCACCTGTCTGTTTAAAATCACAAAAACATCGCCTGAAGATATGATATTGGTTTCTACCGCAAGCATCACTGATAAATAAGCTGCTTTTATTTTGAAGAAAATGTACATAAATCATTAGGAACTGATTTCAGAGAATACATAGTGAATTATGTTTTCTAATCGCATTGGCAGATTGGTTTCTCTTTTGTTTTTAAGCATAAATCTATAGCGAGATTTAGAGAGATTTTTTTGTTTCAAACTATAGAAAAATAAAATATAAAAGATATATTTTCTAAAAAACATGCCATTCAAAAGTTTGGGTTAGAAAGATTTTTTAAATATGAAAGAAGACTCTTAAGCTCTTCAAGGCTGCATTTATTTGACAAAAAATCCATTAAAATTAGTATCATTATACATATTATTCAATTTAAATAACGGTTCTATTCTATGTGAATAAATCTGTATAACTCGTGTATTATTTCTGTGATCCTACAGCTGTATGATTCAGCATCCTTCCCCTCAGTCCGTCAGTGTCACAATGTGATCTGCAGAAATCAAGTATAATAATCTGATCTGCTGCCTCGAGAAACTTCTGATTATTATGCATGTTGAAAAATAAAAAAAAACACAGTTGTGCTGCATAATATTTCTGTGGAAACTGTGAAGCATTTTTTCAGGAGTCCTTGATAAGTACAAAGTTTAAAAAATAGCATTTCAATTTAATTTAATGCATCTTTGATGAATGCAATCAAGAATTTCTTTAAAAAAAGTCTCACTTTTAACCCTAAGTAACCTTTGAAAAGTAGTTTATGTAATTTATATATCAATGTTTTAAATGTATTAATTTTTTATTTACAATATCAGAAATGTATTTTAGATAATGGAAAACAAGTGATTAATTTAAATGTGACTATATGTGTCCCTGCAGCACAGAAGCAGTGTTGAGTCGCTGGGGGATATTTGTAGCAATAGCCAACAATACATTGTATGGGTCACAATTATACTTTTCTCTTTTATGCCAAAAATCATTAAAGATATTAAGTCAAGACATGTTCCATGCATCATTTTGTGTCCTACTGTAAATATATCAAAACTTAATTTTATTTTTGATTAGTAATATGTATTGCTAAGAACTTCATTTGGACAATTTTTAAAGGTGATTTTCTCAATATTTAGATTTTTTTGCACCCTCAGATTCCAGATTTTCAGATAGTTGTTTAAAAATTCCCTCTCTCACACATTTGTTTTCTCAGTCATGTCTCGAAGGCTCCTCCTTTAGGCTGTCGATCAAAGCTGTGCTTCTTGCTCTGACCAACAGAAGGCGTCTCGTGGTTAGTCTTTGGTAGAAAGCCAGACTCATTTTACCACCCGAGGCTCACGTTTATTTTGTGTTTCCAAATGTTTCCTCACAAATGATCCGCTCTGGGGCTGCGTCTGCGCTGATCATCGCAGACATATAAAGCGCAGCTGTCGATCACAGCATCACAGGACACTTTTTAGAGAGCACAGGGACAATTTGAATATTATAGTCAAAAAAGGAAAATGCTTGATAATATAAAAATCTTATATTGTTCAGATATGGTCCTAATTACTCTTTCACTCGACAGGCATCTTTATAGACTACTGCCGATGGGGAACTACAGTAAACCTGCTGGGACAGACTTTATATGATCTACAGACAGAGTTTATTGAAAATCATTGGTTTGGACCACTCTGTCTGACAGAATAGGACAGTTTAAACATGCATCTAATGCTACGGACATAAAATGACAGTGAATTTAACGGTAAAAGACTGTAAAATGCTACAGTAAAAACCTGTTAAATGGTTAATGGTAAATTCCCCTACTATATACGGTGTATTGGACATTACATTTATTGGACATAAGTTTTATGGTAGTATACGATTTTTGGAAGTGAAAAAGACTGTATAATTTACAGTAAATAACCGTAAATTGACATTCCCAGAATTCCCGGGCGTGGCAAGTGCTTTGGAACTGGATGTTGGTACAGCACTGATACAGACCAATCTGAAAGAGTCTCTGTTCTTTGCTCAGTTTGTGAAGACATGAGTTAGTATTCAATTCTGATATCTTCACTGTAAAATTGACATCTTTTGAAGCTGCAAGTAACACTAAATAAAATATTATAGGAGTAAAATACTATTTCAGGCCTTCTACTGTGAAATTTCAGGTTTAGAGTTCCGATTGTGGTACTTATTGAAGGTTTGGTTTCCACCGATGGGGATAAAATAAAAAGTCATCTACAACTTTTTATCTTATAGCTTGGTGTTGACCTGAGAATTGCAAAATATAAATGCAGAATTGTGATTCTTAATCCTCTCTCATAACTGTCAGAAACAATAGTCTAATTGTGAGATGAAAGTTTTCAGCACATACCCTAATATTTGAATGCCCTAATACGGTGGGGTGGTAACAAAACCAGTTTGGAACGAAATATAAATTCAGAATTCAGAGAAAAATGTCAGAAAAGTAAGCAGAACTGTGAGTTTATATCTGTAATTCTGAGTCATAATTGTGAATAAAATATCACAATATCATTTTATTTTTTTTATTCCATGGGTAAACGAATGGATGAATTAAGGTCAGGAATTCCAGAAAAAAGTCAGTACTGCGAGAACGAAGTCAAAATTCTGAGTTTGTCTTGCAATTCTGCGATAACAAAAGTCTGAATTGTAAGATAAAAAGTAACAATTTAATGTTGTAAGTCCGTGGCGAAACAGCTCTCATAGTTACTTTGTAATTATTTGTGAAACTTACTAACAATTTTTAAGGGGAAAAAGTAAATCCTATGCCACATTTTTTAATCAGTCTAATGCGATTTATCAATATCATAGAATGCCTATGAATTAAAATGATATGGTAGAATTTCACTAAAAGGTGAAAGTGCAAAGGAAAAAGTTAGTCTGTTCTACTTTCTTAAACACGTCTGCTGGTTCACTCAGGTAAAGCAGCACGTCTTGATGCGATTCCATCAGAAACGAGGATGTTTTTCCACTGGCAATGTTCATGCTCTTTATAACAGCGCAGCCTGAAACCATCTGGAATCATCACTGGGTTTAAAACATCTCAGTGGACTCCTCTCGCGAGAAGGTAGCCTGCGGAAAGCATTTAACCTGGCAGACGTCTCTGAAGATCCGAAAACAAACCTGCAAACTCTAATATCTAATTCTGGATAGTTTCGTTTTCTCGCTTGTTTGAGTGAAAAGCATTTCTCAGTCCAGATTTTGTTAATGAAATGTGTTTTCCTTTAGGTTCTCTGAGGGTTCAAAGGTTCATGTGTGATTTATGCACACCAGATCTCTCTCTCTTTCTCTCCAAAGACTCCTTGAGACTCCTCCCCTCCTAGTCTTAAGTCTTCTCTTTTTCTTTACTTTGTCCCTGAATTTGTTCTTAGGTTTAATCTGCAAACATTCACAGATAGTTAAAGAGCATGAAGTCTGGTAGAGATTTAAGAAAGGTGCGTAATGTTGTTGACGAAGTTCTGAGTTTTTGATCTGAGTTGTGTTGCAGATTCAGAACCAAAAGGAGAATAAATTGACTTGTCGCTCATTGGCTTGATTGGATGTCCTCCAGAAGTCTCTCTAAACATTTTTAAAGAGCTGCTTTGCCACTTTTTTCCCTGTTTGGTTTAACAGCCTCTCATTTTGGTCGTATATTTTAAGCAGAGTTTACTGAGCCTTCACCGAATGCCCAGTGAGTCCACAGAGATATTTTCCGTGCCCCGTCACTTTCCCTGTGGCAGTGTGTGTCTGGAGCTCTGCTGACCACGACTGACCTATAATTTAAACCCTCACAGCTTCATTGTATTATAGTGTTCATGTGTTCTCTCCCATGAAGAAGACAGTCAGTTCTCATGTGTTTATGTGGCTGCGTGTGATTTGTAAGTCAAGATCAACATCAAGATCAAATGCATGAGAGAATCAAAAGTGTCCTTTATGGAAATGCATTTCCGCCTCAGAGTAAAAAAAAAAAAAAAAGGTAATTGCTACGTTAAATTTTGCATGTGCGCCTTTATTTCTCATAATTACAACTTTATTTCTTGCAGTCACAACTTTATGATTTACATCTTAATTGACCCTTCAGGCGATCTGACCAATCATAACGCAGAATCTTGTCTGACAAACAAATCAGACAGGAGAGTAGATCAACTTTGGAGGATTTAAACCTGAAACTTCTGCGTGCGAGCGTATGTTCTGATGTTCATTCATGTTTATTTCGTAGTTTAAGTAAATATGAAAAAACGATCAGTTCACGTGTGCTGCTTGAACTGAGGCAATACAGTGATCTGTCACGACACATTAAAGAGCCACAAAACTGTATTTATTGTTTGAATTTCTTTTTAAAAAATGACACGGTTTGTTTAAAGCTGCAGACCCTTGTTTCATCCAAGAGAACTTGCTCTGTCTTGTTTCCTCTTTGCTCCGCGATGTATTTTTTACTGCGTGAGAACATGGTGTGTAGTGTGAGAGAGAGGCATGGCTTGTCACACATAGCAACAGTAACTAAGGAGGGTGTGTTTTTGTGACGAGTCAGTTGCGGATACTTTGCAGTTAAGACTTTCTCGTAATTGCAACTTTGTGACTTTGCATCTCGTAATTGTGAATTTGGTTATTGTAGTTGCGACTATATTTTGCAGTTGCGACTTTGCATTTCGTAATTGCGACTTTAGCATAATTGCATCTTTATATTTTGCATTTACGACTCTGCATCTCGTATTTGCGACTATATTTTGCAGTTGTGACTTTAGTTCTCATAATTGGGACTATATTTTGCCATTACAACTTGATTCTTTGCAATCACAACTACTGTATATGTTTTGCATTTGCGATTTTGGTTCTCGTCATTGTGATTTTATATTTTGAAGTTGCGACTCTTGCAATTTTATTTCTTGTAATTTGCAACCGTATTTATTGTAATGTTAACTTGGTCCTTCCATTATGCATTTTGCAGTTAACACTAAATAATCAACATTTCGACCAATTTAGGTCTTTGAGCAAAAAGGAATCACTTAAATGCTCTTAATAAATTGTTAAATGCTTTCATTATCAAATCCCTTTGAGTTGAATGCTAACTGTTCTGTCATACTGTGATGTTGTTCAATAGCAGCAACATTTTTTTTAATAGCAATAAAAAAAAATGTTGCTAGCTGGGTCGACATGAAGCTGCGAGCCACTAGTTGAACACTGGACATCTGAAAATGATTACCAAGATTTCCATGGTGAAGAAAATAAATTCTCTTTCTAGTCCCACAGCAGAACATATGGTGTGCACCAGGAAAAAAAAATCTCTCCTACAATCTCATCAACTCTCTCTCTCTCTCTCCTCACTCTCTCAGGCAAGCACGACAGGCAGCTCGCTCTTCCGCCCTCGCCCTCGTGCTTCCGCGCAAAATCGCTCAAAGCGCTTCTCGCGTGCTCTCTTCTCGCTCCTCTCTCCCTTCACGCAGCCGCGCTCCACTCAAAACAAAAACACATAACATAGCGAACGGCGGTCCCTGTTTGCTGAAACAGGCACCGGCAAACTTCCATCGCCGGCGCCTCTCCTGCGCGAAAAAAAAAAGTCCCCGGGCATACGGTGTCTTTTCACAACCATCTCCACAGATCGGTACGCCCCCACTAGCGTTCGTCTTGCCCAAACAAAAAAAAAAGAAAAATGTTACTTCAAATCGACTTGGTCCCACCCCTCTTCGGCCCCCCCGCCCTGGTCCGCCCTCCGCGCCCCTCTCGCTCCATCCCACAGCGTAGCGGGGGGGAGGACGGCGCCTGGGCCACGGGGCGCACACTCATGGTCCACTGCCCCCATCTCATTTCAATCAAATCAGACGCCCATCCTTGTTCCAAAATTCCCTACTTCATTATATCAACATTTCTCTATACCCCCCCACACATGCCCTCCCCTTTCCCCTCCTCCCCCCTCCTCTCCCCCCCCTCCCTCTCTCTCTATTCTTCATTCCTCCCCCCCCTCCCCCCTTCACACAACCCCCCCTCCCTCCTCCCCTCCCCCCCCTCCCCCTCCTCTTCTGACCATCCCTCCCCCCCCCCCCCTGCCCCCCTCTTCCCTCCCCTCTCTTCCTCGGTCCCCCCCCCGATAAAACTCCATTCTCTTTCTCTCATAATCTTTTAAAACTCCTCCCCTCCAGCTGCCCAAAAATATATTCCCCTCCTTCTCCAACACTTCTTTCCTTTTTCCCCATCACGTTGCCTTATATCTTCCTTTCTCCTTCTCACTCCCCACTTTTCTTTCCCTCATCTCATCCTCAATTTCTCTCCCATTCCCGCTCCCCTTCTTCATCCTTTTTCCACCTCTCCTCCTTTCACCCTCTCTCTTTCCTCTAAATCAATCTCTCTCCCCCTCCCCCCCCCCCCCCCACACCACCCCCACACCCCCCCCCCCCCCTTTCAAATACTCTCCCCCCCCAAAAAACTCCCCCCTCCCAGTCCCCTTTTTCTTTTCGCTCTTTTCCCATACCCCCCCCCCCCCCGGTCCACCCCTGAATCTTTCCCTTCTCTTCTCCTCCCCCACTTTACCTTCCCCCCCCCCCCTCCCCTTATTTACTTCCCCCCACGCCTCCCCCTCCCTCCCCCCTCCCATCCCCCTCTACTTCCTGCCCCCCCCCCCTCCTCTTTCCCTTCCCCCCCCTCCTTCTTTCCCTCCCGCCTCCCAATAAACCCCGTCTCTCCCTTTCTCTCTTACCCCTTGTCTTCCTTTCCTTCCTCTTCTCTCCCCCCAATCCCTCTCTCTTCCCCCCTTCACAACCACAACTCTCATCAAATCTCCTTCTTACTAAAACCCCTCCCACTCCTCTCTCTCCGCCACAAACTTCCCTTTTTCCCCGCCTCTAAATTTCCTCTCTTCAAACCTCCTCTCTTTTCTCTTTTCCTCCACTCTTTCCCCCTCGCCTCTTCCCCCTCCGTCTCCCTCCCTTCTTCTCTTCTCTCCATCCTCCCACAATTCTCCCTCTTCGCCAGTTCTCTCCCCCTCCCATCTCGTCCTTTACTCCCGCTACCTCCCTCCAAAAGCCCCTCTCACTTTCTCAACCTATTCCATCACTCCGCGTCCCCCTCCTTCTCTCCTCATTTCCCTCCTCCTTCTTTCCCCCCTCCCCCCTTCCCTCCTCTTCCTCTTCTCTTCCCTCCTCCTCCCCTTTATCTCCCCTCTCATCCCCCTCTCGTTCCTCTTCATGTCCGTCCCATCTTCTCTTCGTTCCCTGGCCTCTCTCCATTCCTCTTCCCCCCTCCTTCCCTGTCCCGTCTCTCTCACCTCCTCTCCTGCATCTTTCTCTACTCCTCACCCAACTCCCCTCCCCTTCCCCTCCTTTCCCTCTCTTTCCCTCTTCCTCTCCGGCCCAAACTTCTCTCACGTCCCCCAACTTACTCCCTGTCTCTCTCGTCTCCCTTCCCCTCCTTTTTTACACCCCGCTCTCTCTCCTCGTCTCCTTTCTCTTTTTTCTCCTTCTCCTGTCTTCTCCCTCACTCGTCTCTTGCTCGCTACTCCTTCCTCCGATGCCCCCGCACAACAAATCTCTCCTCCCACTCTTCCATCTCTGCCTCCTTTCTCCCTTCCTCTCCTCCCTCCTCTCACGCTCCCTACTTCCTCCTCCCTTCCCTCTTTTTATCAATTACTCTTACTCTTCTTCCCACAATCCCCATCACTCTCTCTCTCTCTTCTCCTCTCTCTCTCTCTCTCTTTCTCTCTCTCTCTCTCTCTCTCTCTCTCTCTCTCTCTCTCTCTCTCTCTCTCTTTCTCTCTCTCTCTCTCTCATCGTGAGGTGTGGCTATTCCAAAAACTGGAGTAAAACTCAAGATGGGAAATAAAGCAGAAATTGTCAATTAATATGGTGCATGTGTCTAAAAAGAAAACATTTGATCATTTTTTCATGGTTGGGCATTATGATATGTGATGGACAGCTTTGAAAACATTTGTGAGTTGTCCTTACCTAGCGACTTATTCATTTGAAGACATGCTCGTCAATGCTTTAGGTTCGTGAACACAAGCGCATCAGACGTGGCAACGCTAAAAAAGCAAGCGAGCCAGAGGAAAAGTTAAGGGAAGGCTGTGGTCATCACATTGCAGTCCTTCCTATTCATCGCAAAACTGTGGGTTTGCAAAAGTGAGAGAGAAAGAGAACATACTGCCTGAGTTTGGGGAGGGTTAAGACATTCTTTTCCATTGAAGTCACTGTTTCTGCTCTATTCTCAAGTGCTCAGCGAGGTCGGAGCAGATGCAGGAGTTCGTCTGAAGCTGTGTTAGTTCTTGAGAAGCAGACTTTTGTGAGAGAGTACTGTTGTTGTCTTTGACTGATGGGATATTTAGGTGATATAAAGTTTCTGTGCTGGATGCTCACATGCATCCTTTGTAGAGAAACAAACGTGTTTGTGCATACACTTCTGTATAATTGTGAAGGACATGCCTTTAGTGCACCATGAATCAGTTGTTTAGTTTTCCTTTGACAGCAATACTGGCCTGTCTTCTCCTCTTCTCTCTTTCTTTGCTGTTCAACACGATCTCTAGAAGACAGAGATGGACAGTGTGTTCGTTAGGCTGTGAGAGATCCTTCATTAAGCTTTATAACAGATCAACTTGTCATTTCATTCAGTACCCAGTAAATGCATTCGGTAGAAACAATTGAACAAATTCTGAAGTAAAGACAGAAATAGCATTTTCTTGTAAAATGTAATCCTCCATATATCTTTGTTTTATTTACAAAAAAAAATTAAATAAATTAAACAAATTCTTGTGGAGTGTTAGTTTAGTTTGCAATACTTCTTATAGATGTCCTGGCTAGATCTGAATATTTCCTCTCATAAGGTCTATAGTACGATGTTGCAGGACTCAGCTCTCCTGGATGAAGTGATGCTATTCTCCAGAGTGGGTGGGGCTCGCAGCTGTGCGTGTGTTTTGATTGGCCGGTTCTCCGGACAGATGGATCTCTCTGATGTGCAGAAGTGAACAGCAGAGATCCGTCATGAACACAGACAGCGACTGGGAACGGAGACGAGAGGAATGGAGAGCGCTGGCTTCGCATCAACACAGAAACAGTACTTGGCCGTGTTCAGTGGAATTTCTCTCTTGAAGCTATTACTTACAAATCCACACAAAACAGCTGCCAAATCAAATCATCCCTTAACAGTCTTCAACTCCTGTCACCGACATCCTGTTTCCAGTCTCACTCCAGTGGAGAATGAGTACGACTGGCACACAATTAAAGGCTGCCCCTTAATTTGTCACGAATAAAAATTCAAGTCAACATTGAATTAAACGTGGAAATTTTAAAGTAGAAAAACGAACTTGACTATGTTCTGTGAAAGTAATTTGCTAGTAAAGTATGCCAAAAATACAAAAAATGCAAGTAGCACAGCGATAAATGTGAATCAAATAGAAAACCGTGTCTCGTAGAGTCTTTGGCTCATATTGTAGTAAAATGTCACAAATAATTACAAAGAATCGGCAAGTAACACCTTGAATACAGGGTTGTTCACCCAAAAATGAAAATTAGGCTGTGTTTTATTCACCCCCGAGGCATCCTAGGTGTATATGACTTTCTTTGAGATGAATCCAGTCGGAGTTATATTAAAATTATCTTTGATCTTTCAAGCTGTTTTTAATGCCACTCAGTGGGTGTTGCATCCATCAGTCCAAAAGAAGTGAAATAAAAAGCCCATCCATAAAAAAAGGGGTGTGTCCGGGGGGTGAACAAAGGTCTCCTGTAGCGAATCGATGCATTTTTGTACGAAAAATATCCATATTCAAAACGTAATAATCACTTTAATCTAGCTTGCGCTCACTGTTGTACACAGAAGCAGCTCTGGGCGGATGACGTATGAGTTCAGCGTTGCACATGTGCCGGTGAGTCTCGTGAAAACCAACGTGTGTTAACAGGAGCAAAGGAAGCAAAGTTTCTTACTTTAGCAAAGGAAAACCAGTCTCCTCTTGGGTTATATCGAAATCCTCCGACATTCTTATTTACAAATCCTCGTTCTATACTTCTAATAAGTGACTGTTGTTTTGTTTCGATCTCTCCGCTGCGCTTCCGCATTCATCACTTCTGAGCAGCGCATGCGCAACGCTGAACTCATACGTCATCGCCCGGAGCTGCTTCCGTTTACAACAGTGAGCGCAGCTTAGTGATTATTACGTTTTGAATATGGATATTTTTTGTACAAAAACACATCGATTCGCTACAGAAAGCCTTTGTTCAGGTTGCTTTTTTTTTTTGTCACATTCTGCGGTGTGGAAAACCCATTTTCCACCAATTCAATGCATAAGAACTCTCCACCAATCAGAGAAAGAAGCTCTTAGTCCTCCCACTCAAATTCGTTGTATAAATATATATTTATATTGTTTACATACACAAATACTCAACATTTTTAAATAAATAGTTTTATATTTCTCTGTCATTTTTAATTAATTTATGTCATTCGGAATGCTTCATGGGATTGTAGTTCTTTCCTTCATTAAAGCCGTTAAGTACACAGTCTTGTATCTTTGTCTTTTTGTTTGATTTTCAAATACTTTTTTGCTTCAAATTAAAGTTTTTAATGTTGTGATTCACCTCGTAGCTGGTTGGTTTGGATCATGCTTGTACTCTAACAATAACACCAAAGGGAAAAAAGTTACCGGCACTATAACTTAAATAAAAATAAGCCCGCCTTTACAATTCAAGCTTCTTTCTCATTACCATTTATGGAAATAAGATGCAAAATGGGTCATTCAGAATCATAACCATATTGTCAGTCACATATCTCAATTCACAGTTCGGCTCCGCCCTCAGATCTGACAAGTGATTAGCCAATCATTGGTGAGGTACACTTAATTATATCTTAAAGCTACAGTAGCAGTTCCTTAATCTCTAACTTCCGTGGTTTTGGAAATGCCTTGACTGTGTGTCTAGGTATTAGAAACCGCTGCAAAAAAGTCTTCTCTTAACTAGTATTTTTGTCTTGTTTTTCTATTCAATAATATCTAAACTTATTAAATTAAGATGATTATTTTTAATAATAAGATTATTTACGATTATTAAATTAAGTCAAATGACATAGATATTGTCCTTGTTTCTAGGGAAAAAAACTAATAATGCATTTTGCTTAAAATACTGTAAGTAAAATTCTCTTGTTTTAAGGTGTTAAGTGTTTTTTTCTCGGCTTGGATTGGTGGGATTTAGTGGTGGTGCGTCTACATTGTGTTAATGCTAGTTAACAAAACAAACCTATTTGTTTCACATAATTTACTTGTACACAAAATAGCTCTGTTCCTTCTCTGAGAAACGGGCTGATCTTTTCATTTTTTTATGAAGCCCCTCCCTCAGAAATACTCGATGGACTCTGATTGGTTAGCTAGCACAATCTTTTGTGATTGGCTAAACCGCATCTAGTGCACGACTAATATACAGTTTATCCTGATTAAAGCTTTAATACAGTAAGGCAACTGCACGCAGTTCCATGTTTAACGCTTCTCATAGCTATGGTAAAATAAGGCTGTATAATTGTTATACAGTGTTCATTTTGTTGGAGCTGAGCTGATTGAGAGTAGAGAGGGGAGGAGAGGAGAGGAGAGGAGAGAGAGGAGAGAGAGGAGAGAGAGAGAGGAGATGCAGAGAGAGAGAGAGCAGAGAGAGCAGAGATAGAGAGATGCCAGAGCAGGGGACGCGATGAACAGTATTAAGAACCGCTGCTTTAGAACATTGATTTCAAAACTTGTGAATCCATTAGAATCGTTAGAAGACAGAATCATGATTCATATATGAACAGATTGTTACGTGCACCTCTAGTTTTCTCTTCCTCTTCTCTAAAGCAGCGCAGCATGGCCCCGCCCCCTTTGCTGCCTTTTCCCGGGGGCGGGGTTTATCTGGGTTTGTGATGTCACGAACCCGGGAAGTAACTCGTTGTAGTCCCTACCAGCCGTATTTGTAGGCATTAAACCGCCAGAATTAAAAAAAAACGATATCTCCGTTTGCATTAAACTTTCAGCACCGCAACTTTGCAGATATTGTTTATGCTCAAACAGCAACATTACACACTAACTAACGTTAAAAAAGTGAAATCACAATGAACCCCCCCAGAAACAAGACTAAATATCTTATGTCGTTTTGCTTAACAAGTAAATGCATCTTAATTTACATTTTTAAAGCAAATTCTTTGTAAGATAAGCCTTTTTTTGCAGTGAATGTGTTGCGCTGTGAGATTTGTGGGTGATGTCTGTCTGACTCACACTCCTTCTGCTTCTCTTTTCCAGATGCTTCGTGAGACGCTCGCTGCATCTGTGTGCAAAGCAACTCTCTTTATTCTGTGCACATACAAACTACACTGTAAAAAGAGATACTGTTCTACTTAGTGACTTGCTGTTTCTTGGTTTGATTGTGAAGTTTACAGGCAAGTTGTGAGTGAAAATTGTTTCTACACCACATTTTTCTTCAGGTTGTCCCCCCGATCTCTGTCTCTGTCTCAGCTCTGTCATACCTTCTGATTGGCCATTTCTCATCCTTTGTTTTCTCCCCCACATCTCTGTGACTCTTTTTTTCCCTCCTTCATTTCTCTAACTGCATGCAGCAGTATTTATGCGTGCTTGTGCGGTGGCGTCAGGGAATGATGAGTTTTCCAGAGGCAGAGCTGAGCTCATTTCCCCACACATCTCAGACTCAGCTCTCTCAGCTCAGAAATACTAAAAAATAAAATAAAAAGAAGGGATTCTCCTCGCCTGCCCACAGGCAGATTTCAGGAGTGCCACTGCTAGAATATGATGACATTTACATTTATCTGATAAATGTGCATCTTATGAATTAGCAGATGCGCCTTATTTTTTTTTTTTTTTTTGTTTTATCCAAGCACTATCCATTGCTTATGCTTGAAGTTACATGCAAACTCCTGTCATTAAGCTGGAATGCGCATCTCCCTGGCCAAGGCCGTTGCAGCAAAGCATACATGCATAAATGTAATTTCAAAATGTCCATGGAAAATGAAAAAAAGTTTGAGCTGCTAATGAAATGAACAGACTTTGAAGAAATTAAACAAGTCAAACTAAATAGTCCTTATGTGAAACAATTATTATAATTTATAGAATTTATAAGATGATCCAATTATTATTATGTTATAATACTATTATAACAACTTAACATGCTTCCAACACACTTAATTTATAATGGAATAATTGACAATAGATTATGGCATATAACAATGACAAATGGAATTGTCATGATATATTATATTTATAATAATACAACCCCAATTCCAGAAAAGTTTGGACGTTTTGTAAAATGCAATAAAATCTAAAATCTGTGATTTGTTAGTTCTCTTTAACTTTTGTTTTTTAATTGACAAAAGTACAAAGACAAGTTTCCAAAGTTTTCACTGACCAACGTAAATGTATTTTGTAAATATGAACAAATTTAGTTTTTGATGGCTGCAACGCATTCCAAAAAAGTTTCGGAAAGAGTTCAAAGTTTTTTGCAGTTCTAAATTTTTGTCCAGTCTCGCTTGATACAAGACTTCAGAAGCTCAGCAGTCTGTGATCGTCGTTGTCTGAGTCTACGAAACCATGCTGTAGCATTCTTTGGGACTGAGAACTCGAAATCCATTTTTCCCAGAAACAAGTTGAAATGTGGACTCATCTGTGTACAGCACACATTTTCACTGTTTTTTGACTATCTGAGATGAGCTCTGGCACAGAGAACCCGGCAGCATCGCTGCATGTATAGCTTTCTCCTAGAGTAACAGATATTCAAGTTGCATTTCTTGATGCAGCAGCAGACTGTGTTAATTGACAGCAGTTTTCAGAAGTACTCCTGAGCCCATGTGGCTATATTTAACACAGCAGCATGACGGTTTCTTATGCAATGCCATCTGAGGGCTCAAAGGTCAAGCACATTCAACTGAGGTGTCCTACCTTGCCCTAAGCAGAATCACAGAGCTTATATATTATTGTTCTTTTGTTGCTTTGATTGCTTCTGTTGTCCTTATTTGTAAGTTGCTTTGGATAAAGGCGCCTGCTAAATGACTAAATTAATTGAATTCAGTTTTATTATGCATTACTCTTCTTCTTTTTCTTCTTCTTATTATTCTTTACCACTGAACAAAACAGTAGTGATAAGTCAGAGTTAAGTCGCCAGCAACGTCTTGCAGCTCATACTGTTTGTGTTTTTTTTTTTGAAGAATTAAACCCATGATCTTGGCGTCGCAAGCGCCATACTTTACCAGTTGAGTTACAATGAACACACACACAAAAACCACAAAAGAGAAAACAGTTTGTGGCCTCCAGTTGTTTGCTACTAAAAGGAGTTCATGCTAACAGAACGACAAACAAGAGACAGAACAAAACAAGGCAGCAAAGCCAGGGAGTATTGAACACTGTATTAGAGCAGAAATGGAAAAGCTTTTTCTCAGATGTTTCTCTGAGCAGATGTTTCCGATGTTGAAAATGTCTGCCAAAGCGGCTGGAACTTGTGTCTGGAAGAGACTAAAGAATAACCCCAAAGAAACACAACTGAGGTGTGTTCATCCTGATGCAGTGCACAATTCAGACTGAAGCGTTTCCCAAACACTATGTGCATCCAATGCATCTCAAATGCAGTGCTTCTCAGCATTCTGTTTTCTTAGCATTTTGAGTCTGTTTGAACTGTTTTTATTTCCGAAGTCTCAGCGTCTTTCCTTTCAGTGGGTTGTGTCATGAGTTCCAGCAGCCTTTGCACATTATCTGTAGTCTGGGTAGAATTCAGTCATATTTTCCATTCTGTTTCTTTCTTGTTTCGTCTCTTTCTCGAAGGAGGGATTGAACTCGGAGGAGGAGAACAAGACTAAGTAGGTGTGTCTGCAGAGACTAAACTCAGCCATTAATGAGAATAAAAAGGACTGTGAGAGAGAGCTGTCATATACACACTAACGTTCAAAAGTTTGCGGTCAGTGCATTAATTAATGCTTCTGATCAGCAAAGAGGCATTCAATTGATCAAAAGTGACAGTAAAGACGATTCTACAATATGCTAATTGTGAGATGTAAACTCACAATTCAACTGAATAAAGCCGTCTCAAACGTTCTTTTTTATCTCAGGGGGGAAAACACAAGTGTCCATAATATCCTGTCAGAGATCTATAATTAATTTTGTTAATCAGTCCCGGCATGTAACATACAGTTATCTAGCTCTGGCCTCTACATTTAAAAAAAAAAGAAGCTGTCTTGTGTACTAAA
This sequence comes from Sinocyclocheilus anophthalmus, assembly GCA_018155175.1. Taxonomy (NCBI): domain Eukaryota; kingdom Metazoa; phylum Chordata; class Actinopteri; order Cypriniformes; family Cyprinidae; genus Sinocyclocheilus; species Sinocyclocheilus anophthalmus. Next base: position 947,594 of record JADLZN010010264.1, on the reverse strand, counting down.
ATGTTTTATTCTTTGTTTTATTTAATACTTCACAATTAGATTTGTATGCATTGATGGTGCAGTGCTAGACGCTTGAGCGAAACGAGAAAACATCTTTACGATCTGGGGTGGTCCGAGTTTGCGACACGATCCATGAGGTCTGTTTTCTCCTCCTCCTTGCACTTTTTTTCACTTTTTTTCTTCAGCTGGTGACGTGGTTTGAGAAAAGAGCACAAAGTGACCTGGTAATGAGGTCAATGCTGGTCTGGGCTGTCATTTGAGTTAATTTCACACAGCCTTTCATTAACCATCAGCTTCCTGCCAGTTTTGGCAAATAGAGAAGATTCTAAAAACGTAGAAAGAGTAATATTCTAACCTTTTGTCCGTAACAGCATCACCGAACATCCTCCACTAACGCCGAGACAGTAAAATAGCGGCCTGTGAGCTGAAATGAAGGGGCTGCGCTGGGCTTACAGTCGGTCTAAAGACAGAGCCAGTGAAAGCCGTGTGATTACAAAATGACTACATATCACAATGATTCCAGCTTTCCAAAGTGCAAGACTGCCAAGCAATCGGAAGCAGACCTTCCACCCTGTAATCAGCTTAAAGTCTTTTTTGATTCAATGCTTATTGCATATTGCAAGGAAAACTTTAAAGCAACGGTGCACTGAACTGAAGGTGGTTGCATGAAGACACTTGTTGAAGGAGAAGTTTGCAGCAGGTAGAGTTTGCCCTCGGGTGTATGTCCAAGATTAACTTCTCTTTATCAGTCCACATCTTCGGAGGGTGAATGCGATTCTAAAAGACTGTCCAAGCTGTTTAGATATTTTGCACTGAAGCATCTAAGCCTATAAATGACGACCTGTTGCAATCTGATCTCCCAGTATTTCTTGCAAAACAGAGAGTTTTGCACTACAGAGTTGATCTTTTGAAAAAGAAGTGTGCTTATTTGTACTTCAAATCTTTCTAATTTAAAAATTTTTTTACTTGCAGATAACATAATATTAATGACATAAAAGGTCACTTAAAGAGAGTACAGACTTCTAAAAAAGTGCACTTTGCAATCATGTCAAATTACGTTTTCTTAAAAGTACATTTTTAATAATCTTGTATAGAAGTACACTTATTTTTATGTGTTGGCTAACATATTAAAGTACTTGATTATAACTTTAATTGTAGCGTGTTATTTGATATTATATTTTAAATCATCATTATAAATAATTACAAATATATTTAATTCCATGACATGGAACCGTCAAATTCCAAGTTTCATGAAGTGAACCATAAATGTATGACAGTACATTCAGCAGCACTTTAACCATATTTCAAAGACAATCGACGTAATTATGAAATTATGTATAAAGATGTACACTGGAATAACAAATCACTCAGAAGTTAGAGCATTCTTAAGTACTCTTTTTATAAGTATGCCAAAGTGCACTTCTTTTAATTAACATGCAAAACACTAAATTCATTTTGATGTAGCACATTCAAACTTGACGAAGCTTTTTGCAACAAAACTCGCAGAGCTTCTGGAATGCTTCAGACTGGGGTTGAACATCTTGCAAACAAAAGCTGGACACGTATCAGGAAAGCATTAGTCAGACGCAGATCGTGCTCTGTTATCACCAGCGGAGACGTCTGGTTATAGTTTTTAACTCCATTTATATATTTTTATGCATTATAGGCTATGCATTGTCAATCTGGTATTGTGAATCTCGCAGAGTTCAGTTTAAATGTTCATTCAGTGTCTAAAATCCAAGATACTTGGATCAGAAGTCAAGACGCTCGTAATCCAGCAGAAATGTTTTAAACAACTGAGCAACCGCTGAAGTATTCTCTTGCAGTCTTGCGCTCTCTGACATGCACTCAAACGTTTGGATCTGTCGGAGGCCCTCGGAGGGCGATTGACCGGACATTGGGCTCAGTAAAGTGAGAGAAAGTAAAGAATGAAGACAGAAAGGAATCAGGGTTTGGAGTGAAAGGTCTGTTTTAGCGCTTCAGCTGCTGCAAGTAGAAACATGTGTTTCATGGCTGTGCTTGTAAAAGAGAGCGGCTGAGGAATCCCCAGCACCTCCCTGTGTACTAAACACTATCCAAAAATACCACTTCCCAGCAGAACATTTGTCACATCTAGGACATCTTTTTATACGAGCGAGGTACTCAAATGTACTCCATTTCAATTTAAGACAATGTCATTTTATCAGTGTTAAAACATAAAAAATCGCTCTCTTTGATTGGCTGTTCTGATCAGGCTGACACAGCAGCCAATGGTGTGAGTTTGGGGCGGAGCCAACCATTTGTCTGACCAATGGCAGACAGGGGGAGTGTTCATAAAACCTGTTTGAAAATCTTTTTTACAATTTAGGGTACGTTTATGCAACAACGATGTACTAATATGGAATAGTTGTTTCTTTGGGTTTTTGAAAAGTTTCGCATATAATAACAACATCAAAACGATCCACATTCACAGAGATCCGCGAAAACGACTAATACACTGTATTATTCACGCCAGGGCCAGTAGATGGCGATGTCACTTTGTAAAGAAATACTACAAATTTGCGTCTGCACAGTTTACACGGAGATCATAATGGTATCGTTTATAAAAAAAAAAGTACACTTTGATACCTGTTTTAAAAAAATGAATGAGCTAATGTGGTGTCAGTTATCAGCATTTTGTTGCACATGTAAATGTTCTTGATTTCAGATTAACCCACTTTTTGTCGGTCAGCTCTGGGACAGAAGATGCATAAATAAACAGCAGCATAAACATAAGCACCAATGAGTTTCTGAAGATTGGCATTCAATCGGAGACAAATAAATGTGTTTCAGATTTGGCTGGTGTAGTTGTTTGTATAGCATTACTGGTAGCTGTTTGCTTGTTTGTGTCCTTGTTATTTAAATTTGATCTGAAAGTGTGTTTTAGCATGATGTGATGAGCGTTTGAGTGGCTTTAGTGCAGCGTTGTGGCGTCTTGTTTGGTCTCTGGTAAATGTGGGGAACACGGAAATCGGCAAAGAGCATTAGAGAGGAAATGCAGCTGTATTAAGGTGACTTTGTAGTCATATTTTAGCATGTAATGATTCAGACACCTGCTTCAGAGAAGGCTATGTACTGTGTATAACTCCAGCTCGACCGCCGGTCTGATTTCTGCCAGACACTCGCCACAGAGGTGCAATTTAATGCAACTCCTGTAAAACAAAAACACTGAAAATTACCACTTCTATTTAAACCTCGCCCTGCCCAATCTGCACGCTCTTTCAATAAGAAAAGCTTCTCACTATCGAGAAAGTGAGTTAAGACTGTTTGAAGAGGGAAAAGTGATTGTAAGTCGTTGTATAGGGACCGGAATGATTTAAATAATGATGATGATGATGATGATGATGATGATGATGATGTCAGCCTGGTGCATGTTTGCATTACAAAAACACAAAATAAAACCAATTTAATAAACAATAAATAAATAAAGAGGCAGCCTTTTCTCATTCACACCACATTATGTTAATCAAATAAAGCAGCTCTTTACTATAAAATCGACATTATTATTTAAAAAGCTGAACTATTGTAATGTTATTGAAAATATAATTAGGTTAGTAGAATGACTAGTTTACAATGATTACCTTATTAGAGTTCATTAGCATACAATTAAAAAAGGTACAAGTACAATTACATTTCACTAAGATGCGTTTGGTGTTGCCAGTGGATTTTAATAAAAACTATAAACATTAACCACAATATAATAGGTTGTGCTTTTAGTTTGGAGCTTAAAGTTTTAAACATTTAGTTGAATATTTTTATTCAGCAAGGATGCATTAAATTGATTAGAAGTGACAGTATTATCATAATGTTCCAAAAGATTTCTATTTCAAATAAATCCTGTTCTTTTGAACTTTCTATTCATCAAATAATCCTAAAAACAGTTTTTTTTAAGTCAACTTTATAAGTGTCTGATTTGAGATGTTCACCATCAATAACAGCCTCCTCACATTCACAAGAGACTCTATAATACTCATGCATCAACATTAGCGACATGATGAGCAGCTAAAATACCAATTTCATGATGAAATAAAGACCACAATCTTGAGAGGTATAGCTACCAACAATTAAAGACAGTGCCGATTATGTCGAAAAGTGCTGAGCATGCAGAGACACAGCCTACGTATCTTACATTTGATTTTGAGCATGAATTTGGAATGTAGCAGTTTGTCCAAAAAGACATAGAAATAAAAGTCACTGGCTGTCACAAAATGGAAACACGAGATGACTTTGGAAGCCGTAAAAAATTTCATTGTTCCGTTCAGTAATGCACCTATTAGAGAGAACATAAAAAGAAAGGTTTTGATCTCAGCTTTGATAAGGCATGTAACGAAGGTTTCAGATTTCTGCCTGACTGTTAAAACCAGCTTCACCATATGGTTTTCCTGGGACAGGATCCATCTACTCTGCTATATGCAGCCGCACAATAAAAGATGATAGAAGGCTTTGCTAACGTGTGCGTAAGTCGAACATTTTGGGGCATTTGAAGACAAATTTGCATGTGCATTAAATGCAATAATTCAACAAACCAGTGAGAACGCAGAGAAATAGGAATAAGAATGCATACGGAAAGAAATTCACCTCTTCAGCTGCTTTCAACTCAATCCACATTATAGACAGTTTTTCATCGTCATCTAATGCTATTATTAGGAAAAGCATTACACGTTGCATTTAGCATTCCTGTTGCAATAAAAAAAAGGTGATAGTGAGCATGCAATAAATGTGTAAACGAAAGAGAAAGGAGGTCAGACAGGGCCATGGCTCTTGAAGTTGCAACGTGTCCACAGAGCATTGAGTATGGTTTGATATGATGCCAGATGTCTTCTGTCTCTCTCTCTCTCTCTCTCTCCCTTCCTTTCTCTGTATCCTCCCTGCTTCACAATCATGCTTAACATTTATATGGAAAGCTAATGGCTCACAGATTGGCTCATGTGTTCAGGCACGCAGTGGTCATTTGCACAGATATTCAAGCTATGTTGTTCTGTCTATGGCTGTAACATTAAACATCATTTTATAGCAGCTGTGGCACTGTAGCTGCAGTGTTTGACGTTCGGGTCCAAAACAAGTTGATTTTCATTGTGTGAACACACACGTCACTTGTTTAAACAGGATCTTTTGTCATGTTTAAGGGAAATTTCACCCAAAAACGAAATTTCTGCTATCATTTTCTCACTTAATGGCTTTCTTTTTATATCTGGATGGGAGACAGGACATTTGAAGGTAATTGGTGGGGTTCAAAACAATTAACGCACTTTCATTAACAACAGAGACATAAATTATTGTCCCAACAAGGCACTTCTTTGTGTGACATCCACAGGGAAGAACTGGAGGCCAGCAGGTAAGACGAGATTTGGAACGACAATGACGTTCAGGAAAAAGTGAGGATATAGAGCCTTTGTCCCTGGTATATTACAATATATATTAGAGAAATAGAGTAAACCCACTGCTTCATTGCATCATCCAGGAGAATAAACCCATATAATCAATCAACTCAAATGTGTCCCTGTATGGCTCACAAAGTGATACAAGTGATCTTTGTAAAATGCCAAAAATGCAGTAGGATATTGCGTAAAGATCATTGGTTCCAGGGAAGAAATAAATTTTGTAAATGTTCTAACACTGGTATATATCAAAACTTAATGTTTGATTAGTAATATGCATTGCTAAGAACTTTATTTGGACAACTTACATCCACAACCAAACCGAGCCGAAACGAATCTGAATCTAGACACGGTCCAGAGATTCACAAAACACAGTTCCCCTTCATATCTCTCAAACCCCTGACACGCTTCTTCTCCATGTTTCAGAATGTCCACGTCGTAACGAGGACTCCAAATAGTTTGACATGTTCGAAGGCGGCCCTTTGTTTTGGCAGAAGGAGGGACTGGCTCTGACTTGAACATGCAGCAGATATGTTGCACACTCAGCACCTCCCCAAAACCCTGCCGTATAAAAGCCAGGGTCACACATCTGTTTAGGCAGTAGGGAGTTTCTGCTGGGGTCTGGATTGGAGTTACACAGACCGGACCCTACGTGTATGATTGAGGACAAAACAGGATTCCCCTTGCCTCAAAGAGTCTACATGTCTAATATTTAGACATGTTCAGCTTTGTGGATATCCGGTTAGGGCTGCTGCTCGCCGCGGCGGTCCTCGTGGTGAGAGGACAAGGAGAGGATGATAGTGAGTATATGATTTTAACTCCTGCTTTTGCACAGATGCTTGGCTGAGGAGACTGGAGAACTCCAGAGGGGAATTTTTCAGTGGTCGACCTGCGATCTAAAAGTTTCGGGAATGACTCGAGGAGGAAAAAAAACTGCCTTTCTATTCCCATCAGCATTTTTTTTTTTTTTTATCTTCTAGAAATGGTAGTTTTTCCATCTTGCGGAACAGTGCTTTGTTTGCTGCGCATGCGCACTGCATGATGTCCTGAAGCGAAGGATGCGCTGAAGGAAAAACGCGACGCGGATGAGAGAGAGAGAGAGAGAGAGAGAGAGAGAGAGAGAGAGAGAGAGAGGAGAGAAGAGAGAGAGAGAGAGAGAGAGAGAGAGAGAGTGCTTTTAATGTCACGCATCCTCTCTTTTTCTCGTCTATTTATGCTCTGTCGTACTTTTTAGTCGTTTGATAACTGGATATAACCGCTTATCTTTGGATTTTGACAGTTTTAGGCTGCTAAAATGTTAATAGAAATTAGCGTTTTAGAATTTCAAAACGCATTTTTTTAAATGCAGAAAACCTCTGGCTTTTATTTCAATTAATCGCGAATGATCGGGGCGTGACAGCGTTTTTTTTTGCGAGACTTTGGCGCCACCATGCGGTGGAGTTTAGTACTGCATGAGTCTGAAACACGAGAAAGGGATGCTGGCCTTTCCTTTATACAGTACTCATCATCGTTGTGCACCACGCCCCATTAGGCCATTTTACCTTCATTTCCTTCCTATTTATACAATATTAATCAAACAATAAGTAAATAATTAATAGAGTGCCACAGCAGATCAGTATGTGTTATTATAATGGGTTACAATCATCTTTCCTGTTTGGTTTAAAATGTTCTGCATATGCAAGAGTGAAACTCTATTGCTCTTATTGTGCGAAAAAGCCATATTCATTATCTTGAAAGACACAGAAGTGTGTGTTTTCTGATTTTTTAACATTTATATTGTCCATTTTAACTTTGTAATGAGGACACTTTGCCTTAAGAGTTGAGTTAAAGGTTAAATTAAATGAGTTTAGTTAGCTTCATATTTGCCGACAGTTCATATCTAGGATTTTTGTGTCTGTAAACTTTTAAAATGCAACGTTTGAATGGTTGTGGCCCCGCTGGACCTCCGTGGGCCCCTCGCATCATGGACTGGTTCAGCGGTGAGTGTGATGGACTCTTCTGTGCTGATCCAGGTTTGTTGTCCTCACAGTGTCATTCGGTAGCTGTACATTGGACGGTCAGAATTACAACGACAAGGATGTGTGGAAGCCTGAGCCCTGCCAGATCTGCGTGTGCGACAGCGGGACGGTCATGTGCGACGAGGTGATCTGCGAGGACTTCACAGACTGTGTTAATCCTGAGATTCCTGACGGAGAATGCTGCCCCATCTGCCTCGACGGTACAGACACGCCCTCTAGTGTGCAAACGCTCTGGGAATATCTCTCACTGGCCCCAGACCTGAGGATTTCCAGCCGTCACTGATGGGATTTGAAGGATTTGGCTAATTACACTTTTTTATCACTGAAATATTATTATCATTTTTTTTTTTTTACACCTAATTGGCACTTTTAATGTAATAATCTGAACGGTGTAGCAGGCATAGAATATTGTTCCGTGAATTCAAATATGAAATATATAGATATATATATATTAATGAAACTTTTGGAATGCACATTAAACTGTGATTTTTGAGCATCAGTGGAAGTAATAATCTTTGTAATCATTTTCAGAAGTAGTCCCTATTTTTGGTTATGAATCAGTTCCACTTGAGCTTATATATATGAATATTAAGTAATATCTTTACTGATTTACCTTATGCGATTTTTGTTTGAATATATGTGTTTATGGTAATTTTATTCCCGAGATACAGAACATTGGACCTTTGATGAACGTCCTTTGCTCAGTTAATGGTCCGGTGGTTAGGGGAATCATTTTGATGTTTGTTAATGCACCTCATTTTCTCTTGTGTGTGGGTGGTGTGTGTGTGTGTGTTGTGTGTCTGTTTGTGTGTCTGTGTGTGTGTGTGTGTTGGTGTGTGTGGGGGTGTGTGTGTGTGAGGTGGGTGTGAGTTGTGGGTTGTGTGTGTGTGTGTGTGTGGTGAGTGTGTGGGTAAGCGTGTGTGTGTGTGGGTGTGTGTGGAATATTTAATAATATCAATATGTATATTAATTAAATTATTTGTTGAGTACTTTTATCACACAGATTAAATGTAGTTAAACACATAATTATTGTATTTACCATCATACCCTCAATGTAAGAGTATATCCTATAGTTCTAATTTTCCATTTTAGGGTCCTGGTGGGTCATTGGAGAGTACAGTGAAGTAACAGTATTTGTTATGAACAAGTGCTTATCGTTATCAGTGTAATGTATGTATATTTATCTAGTTACCACTGAAGAAGGGCAACTGCACATTTTGTTTTCAAAGGGACTACAAAGTCGCAGGATGGACAAAAATAGTTGTATGATTGGAACGTCTGTTTCAAAATGGAAAATAATTAGGTGATTTATGGGGAATCGGAGGGCCTTTTAGCCTGATGACCTCTACGTGTCGCCTGACCTTTGCCACCCTCTGTAAAATTGCGTGCAAAATGAGAGCAAAAACTATGGTTTCACGCGTATCATACACAGTTTTAGTCCTTGAATATTGAACTATTGCATTTCGAGTCCTGATGCGATTTTAATAGGTGATGTGGGTAAATGGCGTTCAAGTTATCAGATGTACTGCAGCGTTTGCTGATGTGATGTGTGGTGACTGTTTGTGTGGATAGGGTCCTCTCCAGGGATTCATGGCCACAGAGACGGTATTCCGGGGGACGAGAACGGAGACTCCCGGGACACCTGGTTATCCTGGAACCCCCTGGCATCTCCGGACGGCGGAGACCAGCAGAACTAACTTTTGCGCTTTATCATATTATGAATCTGCATTTGTTGATGGCAGTCGACGTAGATGTTAAGTTTTTGGTGGAATATAGTTGTCAAGCTGGCGTTTTTACGAATTCAGAAACATTAAAATGTCCTTTCGTTGTTTCCAGATGCATACTACGGCCCCATAGGCTTATATCGTTAGCATTCTAAAAAAATAGATTAAAATTAAACTAAAATAAAGAAAAATAGAATAAAATATTTTGCAAAAGTTAAAAGATAATTTTATTATTATTTATTTTATTTATTTATTTATTATATTTTTTGAAGGACCAAACTTTTTTAATTTATGAATCTGCCTTGGAGGACAGAATCTTGTCAATCTGTAGGTTGTTCTTCATGGTGGCATACTGCTGTCCCAATATTATTCCTTAGCAATTCTGTAAAAAATAAAATAGAAATAAAAATAAAATAAAAAAATTAACATTGTGCAAAAGAATTTTATTTTATTATTTTATTTTATTTTATTTGATGTGATTTTGTTTTATTTTCTTTATTTTATTGTATTATTTATTTTATTTTATTTTATTTATTTTTATTTTATTTTATTTATTTTATTTTATTTTGTTATTAGAGAATGCATGAAGCCTCTGTTTTTCTGTAGTTCAGTACCAGCTCAAGTGAACAGCTCCTACAATGAAAACTGTGGGTCGACAGGACTGAAAGCAGACTATGCACTTTATAAAAGCAAAATAGCTGTATTTTAAGGGTATGACGTAGCTTAGGTATGTGTGACGTGTCACATATGTGTATGTGTATTAGCTAAGAGTTGATTATTTCCAAATATTTCTGCATTAAAAGGAAAACTCTCCTTTAGGAGTTCAGTGAAGATCATCACAGAGCAAACCTCAAATCCTCACTCTTTGGTTCTTGTCGTCCCCTACAGTCTTTCCTTTCCCAGATGGCTTACGGCAGTGAGAAATCCAGCGGCCAGGCCTCTCCTCAGGGAACCACAGGAAGCCACTCATTCGCTCCTTCATGAACTCACACAGTACAGACAGAAATGCATTATGTAAAACAAAAGATGTGCCCTCAGTGATCCCTCACTTTTACACAGCAATCCAAATCTGGATATTCAGCCATGCATTTACTTTTATCATGCATTTACCTGAATAATGACATGATGATTTATGATATATGCTTAATATAAATCTGCCATTCAAAAACTAGTTCACATTTTTAATGCACTTTCACGGGACTCCATTTGAACTTCTAAACAACAACAACATGGTTTTTAATGTCTATATTCTTTCTTTCTCTATTCTAACATGGTGTTTTCTCACTTTTAGGGCCCCATGGGTGCTCGTGGCCTCCCTGGATCTGCAGGTTCACCTGTACGTCTATTTCTAGAGTTTTACCTTGCACTACAAAGTGCTGTTGGTTTGTTACAACAAATAAATCAAATAAATCAGCAATTCTTTCTAGACGGTTAGGCATTTTATTTTTCATTAAAATGGACTTGAGTGGTTTATTATGCATGCACTATCTGATATATAACTGTGTTTATCTGTATTTTTCACAGGGCCCTCAGGGATTCACTGGACCCGCAGGCGAGCCTGGAGAGCCTGGTGCTCCTGTGAGTATCTTCCGCTTCCGTTTTGGATATTTAGTGTCAATATGATATTATGACAACTGTTAGAAGCATGCATATCGTGATTATTCTTCTGCTGTTGATGTTTGCAGGGCCCGATGGGTTCTCGGGGTTCTGCTGGTCCTCCTGGAAAGAATGGAGAAGATGTGAGTTTTGCTTCCCTCGCTGCATCTGTTCCAAATAATACAGCTCTGAGTCTCTTCTTATCTTTCTTCTGCTCTTCTTCAGGGTGAAGCTGGCAAAGCCGGCCGTCCTGGAGAGCGCGGAGCCGCCGGGCCCCAGGTCATGCATACACACAAATGAACACCATAATGCAGACATACAGTAGCAGGCAACTTATGAAGTCTCAAACTAGAGTAGAATAAGATATGATGCTTGCTCATCGGAATGAAACCATTTCAAACTCGTTGTTTCCTGTTAGTCAAATAATCCAAATGTGTGGAAAGAGATTCAAGCAATCATCATAATTATATTCTCTTGCTTGTTTCACAGGGTGCTCGTGGATTCCCAGGAACCCCTGGACTCCCCGGCATCAAGGGACACAGAGTGAGTATGAAAGCACATAACCCAACCTTTTTATTCCATTTTCACATTATTAAATATTAGCGGTTTCATTTTATGATATATATTATTATCATATATATATATATGTTTTAATTTATTTTGTGGTTGCCTTTAGGTAATATATTTAGTGTATATTTTATTTCATTTTTTAATTTTTTTTCATTTAATTATTTGTAAAATATTCCTGATACAATCATGATCTTATCTATTGGTTAATGAATTTTGTGGAATATTTATGTGTTTTTTTGTTTTGTGTGAAATCATGCTTAATATGTATATATATAATATATATTATTATATATTTGATTAATTTATTATTTTACAGTTCATATGCTTTAAATATCATGTGGTTTCTTCTATTTATTAATGATTTTTAGTAAATTTAATTTAAAACATTTAATTATTTATTTTTTTAATATTGGATGTGTTTTTGTTTAGTGTTACAATACTGTGTAAAATGGATATATAGATATATATATATATATATAATATTTATTATATAAATTTAGGGTTAGGTTAGGTGTATTTATGCTCTATCATAATAGTATAAATTTAGGGTTAGGGGTTTTAGGTGTCTATTATAATATCAATTTATATAAATTTAAGGTAAATAAAATGCAAAATAAAATAGTAAAAAATAAATTGTTGTACATTTATTTTTATATTTTATTTTGCCTTTTATTACATGTTTTATCTATTTTTTTATTCATTAATATGGTAGTCAATTTTGATTATATTTATGTATATGTCTTTTTCAATGACGGCAATTTTACTGCGGTGGGACAAATCGCTAGTTATAATTGGTATTTGTTTAGTGGTTACTTAATTGTAAGTTTGTGTCCTGTTCCTATAAAAGGTGTGTTCCTGGTCTAGAGGGAGTGCTTGAATGGGATGAACATCTGGATCCTGTTGGACTCTAGGCCTCTAGATTCCCGAATTCGTGCTCATATATGCAGATCTCATTATTCACAGATTTGAGTCTTGAACACATATGCAGCGCTGTCTCTGTTGATTGTGTCTGTCTCTGATCGCAGGGAGAGGCTGGAGTTCATGGTGAGAGCGGTGCTGCTGGAGTCATGGTGAGTGACTCTGGAGGAGATTTAAAGTCCGTGTAAAGTTCGTCAAAGCGATGTCAGTCTTCTCACAGGTTCTGCTTGTTTCAGGGTGCTCGTGGTTTGCCCGGTGAGAGAGGTCGGTCTGGTCCTTCCGGCCCTGCTGTAAGTGTCACATCCGTGCCTTATTGTTCCTAAACCCCTACTTTATCTTGTGGACTAAAAACTAGAAAACCATCCCCTATTTTGTACTATAATGTCTAACACACCGTTCAGGTATTCAGCGCTACACAACTCTGAAACTGATTCACCATAAGTGAATGTAATGTTTTCTTGTTTTCTGCAGGGTGCACGCGGTAATGATGGAAACACTGGCGGCGCTGGACCTCCCGTAAGTCTCTTGAGATCTATATTCTCATAATACAGCAGTTATTTATTGCAACAATCTATTGCAAATTCAAGAATGTCTATGCAAGTATATATATTAATAATTAACACAATTTAATGTCTGTTGTACTTATTTTAGATGCAAAAATCAAGCAGCAGAGTTGATTTTAAAAATAGTTTTTGCGCTGCTTGAAATATGCATCAAGTGAAAGTTAAAAGTTAATTATTGCGAAAATAATTTTTTTACAGTGTGACATTGATTATGGTTTAGTTATTATTGCTACACGTAACACAGCAGGATAAGTCTTATTAATCTGTTATAAGATGAACTGTTTGCATCTCCAACCTTGAACTGTTTTAAGAAATCTTTAAAGACTCATCTTTTTTAAAATACTGCTTACTGTAAATATGTTTTATATGGTTTCTTTTTTGTGTTGCTTATTGTTGCATGCTATTATGCTTGTTGTTGTAGCGCTTTGGGTTAAAAAAGTGCATGGTAAATAAAATGCATTATTGTTATAATGCTCTTATTATGTCTCTCCTCCATTAGGGACCCACTGGCCCTGCTGGTTCTCCTGGGTTCTCTGGTGGTGCTGGTGCTAAGGTACAAACACACTAGTCTGTTTTCATGCTCATTAGTGCAGCTGCCAACAGTTAATGTGTCCATGAAAGCAAAGCAAAAATGATTGCACATTCTATATTTTCCTGAAAACATGCAGACGACAATTAATTGATAGTTTCTTGGCCCCCTGTTGTTGTTGTGCATGTAGTCTACCAATACAATATACTAAAAGAATAAATTAAACCAGCTGGAGTCGGCCTTCCATACATAATCTGACAAGCCAGTGCTTTCTTTTGTCCTGTGCAGGGAGAAACCGGCCCTTCTGGAGGTCGTGGTTCAGAGGGACCCCAAGGGGCCCGTGGAGAGCCGGGTAACCCTGGACCTGCTGGTGCTGCTGGTCCTGCTGTGAGTGATTACATCACAAAACACCATCTCAAACTACAAATATAGAGATATGCAAACTATATCATCCACCAAATTAGACTATAAGACATGAATATATTAAGATAAATTAAACATGGTTTTCTGTAACGTAGCTTCGAAGACCTGTATTGTGAAAAGCACTATAGAAATAAATATTTGAGTTGATTTAAGAGATAACAGAAGAAAGGTAGCTTGAGATTGATATTAATGCATACAAATGCATGTATTAAACGTATGAAAAATACTAGATAGCCCACCACAGTGTGAATCAAAGTGTGAATACATTCTAATTCTAAACTTAGTTAATAAGTGAATTTAATGGAGGTGTGGAGAATAAAAATAAAAATGATTCAGTGTTTTTCTCGTTACTCAGGGAGCTCCTGGTGCTGATGGTGGTGCTGGTGGCAAAGGATCTTCTGTAAGTATAGTTTATACATTCATACATACATATACAACCGGACAAAAGTTTGGGATCAACGATTTTTAATGTTTTTACAGGAGTGTCTTCTGCTCTTCAAGGCTGCATTTATTTAGTATATATAAATTGCATCTTCAGAAATCATTCTATTAAGCTGATTTATTATCAGAGCTGGAAACTGTTGCTGCTTCATATTTTTTTGGAATCTGTGACACTTTTTTCAGGATTCTTTGATGAATAAAAAGTTAAAAAGAAGAGCATTAATTTAAAATATAAATGTTTTCTAACAAAAGTTTGGGGTCAGTACATTTTTATTCTTTCTTCTTTTTGAAAGAAATTAAAGCTTTTATTCAGCAAGGATGTGATAAACTGTTAAGAAGTGAGAGCAAAGATTTATATTGTTAGAAAATATTTATATTTTGAATAAATGCTGTTCTTTTTAACTTTTTATTAATCAAAGAATCCTGGAAAAATTATTGCAGTTTCCAAAAAAAATATTTGGCAACATTGATAATTCTAATAATAAATCAGCATATTAGAATGATTTCTGACGATCATGTGACACTTTATACTGGAGTAATGATGATGGAAATGCAGCTTTGCATCACAGAAATAAATTACATTTTAAAGGATATTAAAATAGAAACCATTATTTTATATTGTAATAATATTTTCAAGATTACTGTTTTTTCTGTATTTTTAATTAAATAAATGCAGCCTTGATGAGCAGAAGAGACTTCTTTAAAAACATTACAAGTCTTACTGATCCCAAACTTTTGAACGGCAGTGTATATATCTACCAAACATATATACAAATACATTATACTCGCCACACCAATCTCTTTTTATGCTGTTGCGCTCTATTTGGGGCCAGTTTTAATCACAGCAGGCTCTGATTTGTTTGGTTTGCATGATGTTCTGTAGGGTGCTGCTGGTATTGCTGGTGCTCCTGGTTTCCCAGGATCCCGTGGACCTGCTGGACCCCCTGGCCCTTCTGGTGGTCCCGGCCCCAAGGGAAACAATGTGTGTGAACGGCTTTTTATTATTATGCACGCATGAAAACTGTAGTTACACATCAGTGCATCCAGGACATAATTTATGCAGCCTTTAGTTCATTTGAAATTGAGATTACAGCAGGTGTGATGCAGTAATAATTCAGAAACAATAGTCTCTGTGCCACTGAGCAACTGAACCTCTCACAAATGCACTTTAAAGGGATAGATCACGCAAAAATGAAACTTCACTCATTTTTTACTCACCCTGTCATGTGTCATTTAAAACCTGTATTGCAGTTCAATTCCCATTGATTTCCATTCACATGGACAAAAATACAATGAAAGTTATGAAGAAATAGAACTGTTTGCTTACCAACATTCTTCTTCAGAAGTAAGAAATGCATACGGGCGTAAATAAATGATGGTAACACTTAAAGCCTTTATGTATAATGCATTTATAAATGTTATTAGAGGGTGTAATGCATTATGATTATTTATAATGTGCATTGTAATGCATTGTATCTTGTCGAAAATCATTTTAATCAAATCTAAAATGCATAGTGCAATAATGAATTGATAAGTGCTATAATGTATTAACCGTGGTTACAAAACTAATGCATTATACATAAAGTGTTGCCTAAACGATGACTTTTGAGCGAACCTATTTCTTGCAGTTGCATTAGATGCAAAAGAATCTGAAGATCAGAAATGTTATGCTCTTTTATTTCCAGGGTGATCCAGGACTCCAAGGCACTAAGGGAGATGCCGGTCCTAAGGGAGAAGCTGTAAGTCTCTCTGACACAAAGATGATTTCCTAAGATTCACAGAAAGCTCCACTGTGATAGTAATAGTTGCTGTTCTCTGTCCCAGGGCCCACTTGGACCCCAGGGTCTGGCTGGACCTTCTGGTGAAGAAGGAAAGCGAGGAGCTCGTGGAGAGCCAGGCGGCTCTGGACCTGTCGGACCCCTCGGAGGCCGTGTAGGTTTAACTCACCTGCTTGATTCATGCATGCATGCTTTTTTGTTTGTTTGTCTCTCATATTTTGTGTTTTTCTTTCACAAGGGTGCCCCTGGCAATCGTGGTCTTCCTGGAAGTGATGGAGCTCCTGGACCCGGGGTAAGATTACTGATCCCTCACAAAACAAGGCCCTAAATCTGTACCCAGTTTTGTCTGGTAACTTGAAAATGTGCTTTTAAAGTTTGGAATCATTGAGACTGCATTCCCTTGATCAAAAAATACTGTAAAAACTGTAATATTACAATTTAAAATGGTGAAGGTTTTTTGTGGAAACCGTGATACATACCATTGAAAAGTTTGGGGAAGCACGATTAAAAAAAAAAAAAAAGAAGAAAAAGAAGAAATTAATACTTTTATGTGGCAACAATGCATTAAATTGATTAAAAGTGACATTAATAATCTTACAAAAGATTTCTATTTCAAATAAATGCTGTTTATCTGAACTTCCTATTCATCAAAGAAACCTGAAAAGAACACATCAAGCACGAAATATATTCATATAGAAAACCGCTTTTTAAAGTTGTAGTAATATATAGCAATATTACGGGTTTGACTTATTTTTAGAAAAAAAAAATCAAGCCTTGGTGAGCATAATAAGAGACTTAACGTTATTATTTTAGTATTATTATTATTATTATTATGATTTTAGTTCAAGACAATAATATTAATAGTTTCTTGTTTATAAATAAAATTATTAATGTAATTATTAATATAACTAAATATAATTATAATTAAAGTTCACTTGAACTGACTTGAATTGACTTCTTTTTAAACAATAATAAATCTTAATGATTTCAAACATTTGACCAGTAGTATATGTGGCAATTAACTGATTTTAAGCCAAAAATATTAAATGTTACATTTTTACTGGGCCAGGTCTACATAGCTCTGAAGGAGCACTGGTAAATGTTTTCTTTTTTATTTTTTTTTTTTTTTACAGTGTAGTTTAACCCATATATCAATGATTAACCTGCAGTTTTAATGCCATTCACTGTGTTGAGAAGGAGCTGTCCAGGGTCCTGTAGATGATTTCTGCTGCTGAGTAACTAAAGCTGGCCCTTTAATCACATTTCAGGGGGGCCCTGGAGAGCGAGGAGCCAATGGACCGATGGGATCTCAAGGAGCCACCGGAGAGTCTGGTCGCCCAGGAGAGCCAGGATTGCCTGGATCCAAGGTGAGATATAGCTTAAAGCTTTGTAGAAACACATTAGCAGCATAAAGAGTCTGTATTTTGACCTAACTTGATGCCTGTTGTAGGGAATGACTGGTGCCCCTGGAAGCCCTGGACCTGATGGCAAAGCTGGACCCTCTGTAAGACGAATGTTATATTCATAATTCACCGTCTTGTGTTTGTTTGTATGCGATATAAGACTCATATGAGATTTTAAATCTTGCATTAAAGTAATGTGTGCATGATAGGGTTCATCTGGACAAGACGGCCGACCTGGACCCCCTGGACCTGCTGGATCTCGTGGTGCTCCTGGTGTGATGGGCTTCCGTGGTCCAAAGGGAGCTGATGTGAGTTACTCCATGAATGGAATATATAAATAACATATGTGTCCCTGCAGCACAAAAGCAGTGTTAAGTCGCTGGGGTATATTTGTAGCAATAGCCATACAATTATGTAATGATATTTATGTTAAACCCTTTATAAGGGTTTGTTTTACTGTTCTCTTGAAAAATAGAAATATCAGATTTGCATACTTTTTAATGTAATGTCTAACACATTTGATGTCTTCCTCTCAGGGTGAGGCTGGTAAGCTTGGTGAGAGAGGAGTCGTTGGACCTCCTGGTGCTTTGGTGCGTAAAATCTAAAGCGGTTTCTGAGCTTTATGCAACCTTCAACAGTGTAACCTCCAGACTTTTGCTTGAATCATGTCTGAGCAGTGCATTATGGTGTGTTTCTGTAGGGCGCTCCTGGCAAGGATGGAGATTTTGGTGCTCCTGGTGCTCCTGGACCTGCTGTATGTGTGTTTAAATATCTCAAAATTCAATACGATGTGAACTCTTGCTGTCTCTACTCTGATTTTTCCCGGTCTGTTGTGTTTTAGGGCCCATCTGGAGAGAAAGGAGAGCAGGGACCTGCCGGTTCTCCTGGATTCCAGGTGTGCTTTTATCTGTGTGCACATCTGAGTTTAGATTAGTGCCTGATTATCTTTGGTTTAGTCGTTCGATGGAAGTTAAACCATCTCTGGTTATTCTCTTACAGGGTCTGCCAGGTACACAGGGTGCCACCGGAGAGTCGGGCAAACCTGGTGATCAGGTGCGTGCGGTCATTAGACAACTTTGTTGACTCGGGAGTGATGTTTTTAGGTTACATATTCTGTCTGCATTAATTTAAAGTCATTAAACATATTGTAAACACAGTATGTGTGAGCCTGGAGCACAAAAGCAGTCATAAGTCGCTGGGGTATATTTGTAGCAATAGCCAACAATACATTGTATGGGTCAAAATTATACATTTCTCTTTTATGCCAAAAATCATTAGGATATTAAGTAAAGATCATGTTCCATGAAGACATTTTGTAAACTTCCTACCGTAAATATATCAAAACTTCATTTTTGATTAGTAATATGCATTGCTAAGAACTTCATTTGAACAACTTTAAAGATGATTTTCTCAATATTTAGATTTTTTTGCACCCTCAGATTCCAGATTTTCAAATATTGTCCGATCCTAACAAACCATACATCAATGGAAAGCTTAGCTTTCAGATGATGCATAAATCTCAACTTCACAAAATTGACCCTTATGACTGGTTTTGTGCTCACATATGACATGCATGTTGTGTAAAATTGCTCTCACTATTACTCTCTACACAGTGCAGTTTTTTGTTCTGTTTGTTCTTATTTATTATGTTCGCTGTTCAACAGGGTGCTCTTGGTGAAAGCGGTCCTTCTGGTCCTTCTGGTCCAAGAGTGAGTATCTCCTGCCCACAGATGAGCCACATCTCAGTCAATGCTTAATAGCCACCCCAGCTCCAATGCACCATTTAAACTACAAGAATAATAGAACAAGAATAGTACAAGAGTAATAGTAATAGGACAAGAATTATAGTTATGTTCTGATACAATAATGCTTATACTGCAAAAAAATTATAATAATAGTATCAATATCATTGTGATGTTTTACGGTAATAATGCCCTTGGAGTAAAATGTATTTATTTGAGAAGCAAAATTAGCATTTATCACAACAATGTATCTTAATATGTTTTTTTAGATTAAAAAAATGAATGTTTTGAATGATATTTGTTTTTAATTTTCCATGCATTGTTATGGTTTAGTCAATATCAAGATAAAAGTCTTGCAAATCTTGTTTCAAGAATAAAAACTGTCCATGTGTACATTTTGTAGAAAACTTATAATATCATATTAAGCAATCAAATGATTGCATGGATTGTATAATTTACAATATATTCAAATTTAACTAAAACCATTTTTTGTCTTTTATCAACTTGGTCTTATTTCAACCACATTAATCATACATTTTTAACACTTATACAGAAAAAATGTTTGCAAAATTGTTATACTTTAAAGTCAAAAACCACTCGGAATTAGTCTTCCAACTAATTGCTCAATATTAGGCAAACAATTAATTGCTCAATATTAATTTTACCTTGATTTTACTTTTGGAAAATTTCAAATTAAATTAAATTAATTTTTTTTAATTAAAAAGAAAAAAGGGTAAGTAAATATTATATATTGAAATTCTCATCTTTCCAATACAGTGGCTTACCTGACTGCTCTAGTGCACAGATTGTGTTTGTCGTTTGGGATGAAACACAGCAGAGTGATATCAGTAAATGTCTCACACAGGGTGACAGAGGTTTCCCCGGAGAGCGTGGAAGTAATGGACCTGCTGGCCCCACCGGTGCTCGTGGGGCCCCTGGTCCTTCTGGTAATGATGGTTCTAAGGTAAGAATCCTAGTTCGATGTCATTGTGACTCAGAATCGTGATATGAGTAATGATCGATCTCCGTCTGTGTTTATGTGTGTTTAGGGAGAGCCCGGAGCCGCTGGGAGCCCTGGTGGTGTGGGGCCCAGTGGAATGCAGGGAATGCCTGGAGAGCGCGGCGCCGGAGGCATGCCTGGAGCCAGAGGAGACAGAGTAAGACTCACAACAACTCAGACTTAAAACATTATGACAGAATAACTTAATACTTAATAAATAATCTTTCCATTGATGTTTGGTTTGTTAGGAGAGCACAATATTTGTCTGAGATACAACTATTTGAAAATCTGGAATCTGAGGGTGCAAAAAAACCTGAATATTGAGAAAATCATCTTTAAAGTTGTTCATATGAAGTTCTTAGCAATGCATATTAATTATCAAAAAATATGTTTTGATATATTTACGAAATATCTTCATGGAACATGATCTTTACTTCTATTCCTAATGATTTTTGGCATAAAAGAGAAATGTATAATTTTTGTGACATACAACAATGTATTGTTGGTTATTGCTACAAATATACCTGTGCTGCTTAACACTGCTCACATATAAGCATGAACTCATTGTAATGTATTCAGACACTTACAGTAATTGCATGTTCTTCACCATTAAGTAAAAAATGTTTTAGATTAACTTTGTAATTAAATGCAGTTAGTTACTTTTCGACCACTTAAGTAGGACTTAGGTACCTCTTTATATAATTACTTGGTCGTCTTTGACAAAACATGGCAAAACGTACTGCTCAGGAGCTCTAGAGCAAAACCTACAAGATGCTTGTAGTGTAATTTATTGAAACCTGTATGTCATGTATTTAAATATATATGTAATTACACATTTGCAAATTAGAAAATGTAAAATCTGTTTACTTCAAATAGAATTTTAAATAACACTGACGTTTGTTATAATTTAATAAGTTTTTTACATTTGCTTCAGTATGATAGTCAACATTAAAATAAGTGTACTTCTTTAAGCATGACATTACAACTAAAATATTTAAAATGTTTAAACTTTCACGTTGACATTGACATTCTACAAACGTACGCTTTTTAAAAGTAACTTAAATTGTTAAGAAACACAGTCATGAAAGGTTACTCTATAAGGGGCCGTTATCTTATATTACATAGTTATGGTAACACTTTATGTCGATTAGTCACTTAGACATTCTATAACATATAAGTAGCTTTGCAACTACATGTCAGCTGACTCTCATTAATTAGTGTCTACTAATTCTCAGAGTAGACTGTTAGGTTAGGTTTAGGGTTAGTAGAATAAGGGGGGCTAGTAACGGGGCTTATTGCTTTAACTATTAATATATCATATATGATATTATATTATATAATATATATTATATGCATGCAGGAAGTAAAAAAAACATCTACGTAAACTATTCAAGCGCACATTCAGTGCAATTAAGCACACTTCTTTTTCACAAGCGTAGCAAATGGAAATGCTCCTGGCAGCAGCTTTGGTGTTGATGATGTCATATCCTGCTGGACGTTCACAACAGTTGTCCTTCCTGTTTAGGGTGATGGTGGACCCAAGGGCCCTGATGGAGCTCTCGGTAAGGATGGCCTGCGTGGAATGACCGGCCCTATTGGATCTTCTGGACCTTCTGGTGTTCCTGGTGAGAAGGTAAAAAGATAATTAGCATTGAAATATATTTATGCTTTACCTAAACTATTTTCAGCTCTAAATCATTTTCCTAATTTCCTAATTGTTTTAGGGAGAGTCTGGTGCTATTGGACCTCCAGGAGTGACTGGTTCTCGTGGATCCCCGGTAAGTTATCAGGATGCTACCGAAAACCTCACCAAACATGGACGTAAAGACCAATGATAATGCAAGATTGCATGCATTTGCACGTTTTCACTCTTAAATTGCTAGTAAATTTCACAAATAATTACAAAGAAACGGACACCTTGAATTAAACAAGTAGAAAAAAAAAATAGTACTTAATTTTCACTTAGAAATTGCTTGTAACTTTCACACATAAATACAAAGAAATGGCAAGCAACACCTTGAATTAGTTGTGAAATTTTGAAGTAGAAAAACTAAAAATAGTACTTGAGTGCCTTTGTTTTCAGTTTCAGTCGTTTTTTACAGTGTGCTTTTATTTGGAGTTGGTTTGGAAGATTGCATTTTGAATTCTATGCGAGCGCTTTAATGCAAGCCGATGTTTGTGTGGTGTTTTCTCAGGGAGAGCGCGGAGAGCTCGGTCCTCCTGGACCTGCTGGTTTTGCTGGACCTCCTGTGAGTATAACGGTCTCATCCCAGTCAGTTCCCATCATCTGGTGTTGACCTCCACTGAGCTGAAGTTTCTCTGTGCTCAATGCAGGGTGCCAACGGACAGCCGGGTGCTAAGGGACAGAGCGGTGACTCTGGACCCAAGGGTGATGCTGGGGCTCCTGGAGGCGCTGGCCCCGTCGGAGGCGCTGGTCCACAGGTAATATTATCACAGCTCCACTGCTCTGCTGTGTATATGAATATCCTTCACTTATTGTCTGCTGTTGTCTTTGACAGGGACCTGCTGGTGCTACTGGATCTAAGGGTGCTCGTGGTGGTGCTGGATCTCCTGTAAGAGTCAATGCTATCAGTAATCAATTACAACAACAAAAAGGCACAATGCATTTGTTGATTGTTGAATGATTTTCTCTTTTTATTTTAATTTTAGTAAAAAGTTTTAGTTTTTTTTATTTTATTAATATGCCTTATATAGTTTATATTAACTTTTATATCATTATTGTTTTATGTGAAAATGAGAATGCTGCTTTGGCAAGTAGCGAAATAAAATAAAGTAACTTTTAAAATTTATTAGTTAGTTAACGTTGCACTTAAATGCGTACTTGTCATTGCATATTGCAATTCACAACACACACAAACACACACACACACCCCCACACACACACACAACACACACACACACGCACCCAGACAACACACACACACACACACACACACACACACACACACACACACACACACACACACACACACACACACACACACACACACACACACACACACACACAACACTCACACACACACACACACACACTCTCACACACACAACACACACACACACACAACACACCACAACACAACACAACACAACACACACTCACACAAACCACACCACACACCACAACACACACACACCTCAATGTATACAAACAACATTTTAATTATTTATATTTATCAGCTTGTAAACTCACTTCTTGTAAAGTCCCAGAAGTGGAATTCATAATTTAACCCCTAACATGCTTTTCTGTGAAATGAAAATTTAAATTTGTGTGAATATTTTGTTATGTAAAACTCTGACAGTAATATTGTTTAATATGTAGCAATGCTTTTTGGTGCCAGTGTATAAACCTTCTCCTGTATAATATTGCAGTGTTTCAGAGTGTGTTTGTTTATTAATAGGGTGCTACTGGTTTCCCTGGTGCTGCCGGTCGAGTCGGACCTCCAGGTCCTTCTGTAAGTAATCTTCATTCTAAACCAGGTCGAAACCATAAACAATAAAAAGAATAATTCATTCATTCATCAAAAAAAATAAAATGAAAATAATCATAATCAAAGCACTACAAATATTAAATGCTTATTTGTTTTGCATGTATGTCGTGAAAATTAATGGACAATTTTAAAGTAGAAAAACTAAAAATAGTACTTTCTTGTTAAATCAGTTTTCACTCAGAAATTGCTAGTAACTTTCACAAAGTATCTTTCACCTGAGAACTGTGAAACATGCAGATGCATTGTTAAATTATTGAAATATATTGACTGTAATATATTAGCTATGTTATAAAATTAAATATATTAACTATTTATTATATTAAATATTAACTCAAAGTCTAAGGGGATGCATTGAAATGAATGCAAAAGTAAATGTTTGTCTTGTCACGAGTCTGAACATTTAATCTCATTGCATGTCTTCTGTTTCGCCTCAGGGTGTGTCTGGACCCCCAGGCCCAACCGGTGTTGCTGGTAAAGAAGGACAGAGAGGAGCCCGAGGTGAGCGAGGCGCCACAGGTCGCCCTGGAGAGGCCGGGGCCTCTGGACCCCCAGGACCCTCCGGAGAGAAGGGTAGCCTTGGCCCCGATGGCCCTGCTGTAAGTAATCAAGCCACAAACGTATTTGCATCATCACAGATCCATGACTCTGTGAGCTGCAGAATAAAACACTCACTTTGCTCTGCTCTCTGGTCTTTAGGGCCCCTCTGGTTCTCCTGGACCCCCTGGTGTTATTGGATCTCGTGGTATTGTCGGTCTTTCTGGACAAAGAGGAGAGAGAGGATTCGGCGGTCTCCCCGGACCTTCTGTAAGTGATTTGATTCATATTTGCTGTTTTAAAACATTGAAATCAGAACTGACCACATTTACTTTCTTAATGCACATTCCTGATCATATTGTGCAGGATTCATTGATGTGCTAGGAAATGTTTTATCAAAATGTTCAGCATCACCAAACCAAAGGCTTAATTTTTACACACTTTTTGAACAAAATCTGTCCATTTCTGTTGCTGTTTGGATGTAGTGAAACACCTAAAACTGAGTAATATTAATTAACTAATTAGCGTTTGGCTTAGGGTTACTTGCATGTAATTATGCATAATTAATTGCTATTATAATGTTAAGTCGCAGTAAACGCTGTAACAAGGACACCTTAAAATAAAGTGTTACCTTATTTTGTAATTAAATTATGTAATTCCTTAACTAGTTATTCCCCAACACTCCTGAATACTGTACCATTTCATGTTGACTTCAGTAAACCTTTGCTTTAGTTGCCCTTCTTCACAACACTCGTTCATCTCCTCAGGGAGAGCCAGGCAAGCAGGGACCCAGTGGGTCTTTAGGAGAGCGAGGGCCTCCTGGACTCATGGGGCCCTCCTGGACTGGGTGGAGCTCCTGGTGAAGCTGGTCGTGAGGTGAGCGAACTCCACCCATCTTGAGAGTTTTCTTTAACCAGAATCGAGGCCTCTGCGCAGTATGATGGATTATTCCCGTTATGTCACTCATCTCGCAGTGGTAACAGGGACATGAGGTGCTCTGGCAGTGACGGTTCCCCCTGCGACCTAAGGTGATGCGTGAGCGCAGTCCTATCCGGCGATGGCATTCATATCTTTTTCATTTAAAACTTTTATATTAAAAAATATGCATTAAAAATGGACTAAAATAGCTTTTATGATTCATTTTGTAACTATGCATTGCAACTTATTGGAGTTCAAAAACGATTACGTTAATACGTGTTGTGTAATATTTTTTTAAGTACAAATATTGTCTAGAAATTAAAACCCCCCCAAGGTCATAAAAGCGAATGCATTTAATTACATTCCATTACATTTAGGTATTTAGCAGACACTTACAATATAAAAAGACAATGAAGCAATCAAAGCAACAAAAAAATAGAAAGGATATGCAAGTTGCTATAACGAGTCACTTTGTTTCCATATTCTCTCTAGAATTGGAATAGAGAGCGCTAGAGTTAGAGGGTCAAATAAAGATGAAAGAGATGTTTATTTGACACTCTAACTCTAGAATGAGCTTTATAAAGGCTGAATGCATTATAATTGATCTAACTCTATTCTAATTCTATTCTTAAAAAAATACAAAATTAATAAGCAAAATACTACTATGCACTGACATTAAAATTAATCATTTGATTGATATGATGCACTTATTGTGTACGTACATGTTTTTACATTGTAAAATGCCTGATATGTAATTACATCTGTCAGAAGTTTATAATTACTCCATCTTTACCCATCGTTAAACCTAACCGTACCCATATCCCACCTCAATAGCAAAAAACAAGCAATGCAACATGAACACAACCACACTGTACTTATTTTTTAAGAATCTAAATAAATAAAGATTGTTAAAACTGATCAATGGTAGTCATGATCACCCTATCTGGGTGCATTTCTTATCCCATATGTAATAAATGAATGCATATGCTGTAGATATGTTAAAAGTGCTTCCAGTGTGAAAGAGCACTTCTCTGAAATCCATCTGTTTGCTGCAGGGAGACCGCGGTGAGTCTGGCAACTCCGGCCCTCATGGGGCCCCTGGTGCTCCTGGAGCTCCTGGCCCCTTGGGTCCATCGGGCAAGACTGGAGATCGTGGAGAGGCTGTGAGTTTCTATATGCAAACGCATTCTGCATGAAACAAATGACCAGAATCCTTTGAATCAAAAGCCTCTGTTTGCATTTTTAAAATGAACAAATAAATGCAATACATCCATGCATCCCAGCAAGTGGCATTATATAAGTGTTGTTTTAGTATAATTTCTATACTTTTATAGTTGTTGTTAATATTTTGTGTTTTATATATATATATTGCATTTCAATTTTAAAGTTTTAACAGTGTTTTTTATTTTTTTATTGTCCATATAGTCTTTTAAGTTTTTGTTTATTCAGCATTGCATTTTTCATTCATAGATTTATAGAGCTTTTAGTACTTGAAGTGAAACTGAAGGAAAATAAGCACGTTTTCTGTTTTATTTTATTTGAAGTAATGACATTTTTATGGTTTTAGTTAAAAGCCCTACACTATTATGTTCAAAACGGCTGATGTGACAAATTGAATTATCTCATGCATGTGGATGTTTAATGTTCTGCTGTTTTGTTTCTCTCACTTCGTCCCAGGGTCCCGCTGGTTCTGCTGGTGCTTCCGGTCCTGCTGGTGCTCGTGGTGGTCAAGTATGAATTTCTCATTGTGATCAGCTTCTATCCAGCTTGTTTTTCATCAGCAGGCTGATGGTTCTGGTCACTGTAATGCAGGGTCCAGCTGGTTCTCGAGGAGATAAGGGTGAGTCTGGAGAGGCTGGAGAGCGAGGCATGAAGGGACACCGCGGCTTCTCTGGAATGACTGGAGTTCCTGGACCTCCTGTGAGTCAATCTAAACATCCAGATCTTCCACAAACTCCTTCACAAGTGGCTCACTCAAGTTGATTTCTAAATGTTTTTAGGGAGCCCCTGGTGACCAAGGACCTGCCGGACCATCTGGCCCTGCTGGACCTCGTGTAAGTAGCACATGGATGATGAATTTTATATCAAGTCTAATTTATTCCCATAGAGCTTTTCACAGTGCAGTGAAAGACTAAAGTAGATGTTTGGCAGAATGTGCATGCTGCTCTTTTCCATACAGCAATAGCATACGGTGACCAAGCGTTGTCCGACTCCACAAAACAACATAAAAGTATAAAAATATTCTCGATTTTAACCGATTCTCATTTTTGCAAAACAATATAGATTCTTAAATCTCAAGAATCAATTAATCAAGTTTTCAGTCAATGAATGGAACATCGTATCCAATAAATCGAAATGCGTTTTGTACTTTGTTACTTTTAATATGAAACAAAGTCTCCGATTTCAAATTCTTAACATTTTATTACTATATTCAAACAATAAATGCTGTTTTGGCGCTGTTTGATCGTCTCCTCCGCTTTAATAACTGTTTCAGCATGAAATAAACATAAATGAACATCCGAACCACAAAACATACATACGGGTCAATTTTTTTAAATGAGGTTTATGCATCACCTAAGCATCAAGTGATAAAATTAAAATTTTTGTATAATCTTTCCATTGAGGTATGGTTTGTTAGGATAGGACAATATTTTGAAAATCTGGAATCTGAGGGTTCAAAAAAAAAGTTGTTCAGATGAGCCTTCTTAGACAAGCATATTACAATCAAACATTAAGTTTGATTTTATATATTACGGGGATAGGAGAAATTACAATAATACTTCATGGAACATGATCTTTACTTAATACCCTAATGATTTTTGGCATAAAAGAAAAATTTTGACTCATCATCAATGGTATGCTTGGCCTATTGCTACAAATATATTACCCCAGACGACTTAAGACTGCGTTTATTGCTGCTGATTAGCAGTCCACAAATGAAAACCGCAGGGACAGAGCGGGTTTTTAATCTGCTCAAACGGGGCTTATTCTTCTGATGACAGGGATCTTCTTTATGGCTCTAACGCGCTCGATGGCTCGAGTAAGGAGGCGTATGATATGGTTTGCCCGCGAACTAGTTGCGACCTCCGGGACCCGAGGTCGCCCTGCGAGAAATGGCGGCTGCTGTAAGTCTGAAATAGACATTTACTGCTAAATAAGCTTTCCTTTTAGCACCCTCTGTTCTCATGTGGGTTTCTCTCTTCACCAGGGTTACTCATATGCGTACTCCAGGACCCCCAGGGATACCTCTGAGCCCCGCCAGGCATCGGCCGAGCAGTCCTCCAAATCACTCAGGTAGAGAAATTGAGGTCAGGATACTATGCCCGTGGAGGCTACGAGCCGACGACAGCCAGCGAACTACGTGACCGCCGACAACCGAAGGTATGGACACCAGCTAAAATCTCTGCAGCCAAGAAGATCGAGAACAGGCGCAGCAAGAGGAGAACCGGCCAACCCTGCACGACCATGTGACAGCGCACCTGCAAAGATAAGCCAGACATTCGCCCTCCCCCCCCACCGATGGAAGCCAGCAGTCAGGGAATACATATTCATAGTTCACCAGCTAAACAGTAGTTTTAAAACCCGTGATTTATCTCTTGCTGTATGTGTCAATAGGAATATCAGTTTACATTCCAAACATTCCTTTAAGTGTCTGCGGAAGTTACTTTAAACTAATCATGAAGAATATTGACGCAGAAGAGAAAGTTCAACATACTATTCAGCCCAAAACAAAACAATGAAACACTAAATTTGCCCGTTAGATATGGTTGAATGGATATTGAATATTTAATTATTGAAGGTTTGTATAAATCTGCAGGTTATGCATAGACTGTTTTTATGATGTGAGGAACACTGAATATGTTTTTGAGTAAACACATGCTTGATATTAGTCTAGAGCTACAGCATAAGATCCATGTTCAACCTACAGACCCTCTGCACTTGACTACCTGATTTCTGTCAACAATGGCAACACCAGAGACTGTAACTCAACATTTTTTTTCGAGAAAACAAAGTAACTAAGAGGTTCCTTCAAATAAAAAGCCTAATTTGTTTTTCTAATTTACTAGTTACCTTAAATAGGTAATATGATTCTGTCACAACTCGAGCCTCGTAGTTACTTGTAAAGCATCTTGGAGATGTTGCCACAGTCTTCTGTCTTTTCTCTTGGATTGGAGTCTTGTCTCACGTTGGTTCTGTTTCATTGTGACTCCAGACAGACTGAGGGATCGATCAGATCCAGATACTCTTTATGTGTGCAGCACAAACCTATATCTCACTGCATTATTACAATTAACTGCCGCCAAGATGACGATCTAATTGGATTGAACATTGTAAACTGATATTTCCTACTGACACACTACAGCAAAAGATAGAAATAATGACTGACATTCATAACATCTTTAGCTGCTGTGTGTTGCTTACTGACATGCATTCGAAGCTCGGCAGATGACATGTATGTGTTTTTTACGCCACTTGAACCTGTGTTTGCTGCAAGGTTCTTACTGGGTGGATCCCAACCAGGGCTCTCCTCTGGATGCCATCAAAGTCTTCTGCAACATGGAGACTGGTGAGACCTGCGTCAGTCCATCTCAGAACACCATTCCCATGAAGAACTGGTACACTAGCAAGAACATCCGAGAGAAGAAGCACGTTTGGTTTGGAGAGTCCATGCCCAATGGCTTCCAGGTACATCAAGAGCTCATACAGTCTGAGAAAAAAACTGAATTTATCAAATACATTATATTGTTTAAAATATATTTGACATTTAAAATAATATTTAAATACATGTTTATGTACACATATAAATAAAAGTTAGTTTTTTAGTCAGAATAAAAGTCTGAAACCAGTTCGAACAAACAAACAAAACAAAAATATATAAGGAGTACAATGCGAATGTTAATATGTTGGAATTTCTTACAAACTGTGATTTTGATTGATTAAGATCTAGAAATAGTCCAGCGTTTTTTGAAATATTATTTTATTTTAGAATTATTACAAATATTAAAAAATATATTTAAAAATTATATAGCACAATATAGATTTCAGTTGGACAGAAAGTCGAAAAAAGTTCCAGCAAACCATAAGAATATAAATAATAGATTAATAACATAATATTGAAATATAATATAATATAAATACTATAAAAACCTAAACAATAAATAGTTTTAAGAATATTTATTGAATTTAATTCAAATATTAGATACTTAAAACTTTAATGAATAACCTAGAAATAGTAATAGTTTAGAATTGTTAGATATTTCTTTCATTTTATGAAATACGTTGTATAAAATACATTTTAAAATGCATGTTCACGTGTACAAATTTACATAAAAATGTTTTCTTAAATAGAGTTTTTTAATTGTTTTAAAAAACAATTTGATTAATGACCTGGAGCTATAAATATAGCTTAATATGAAAGAAAAATGTCAGATTCCGCATTATTTCTGTCATTAATCACATTTTTGACTTGGATTATGTGAACTTTTGCGCAAACAATAAAACAAAGATTTTCTCGTTTCCACTCAAGCATGAGCTGCTCTTTGGAGCATAAGAGTACAACACTGCAGCATCTTCACTAGTGCTCTGGAAATATGGCATGGCAGTCATGTTGTGCTGTGTCTTCTGTATAGTTCCAGTATGGCAGCGAGGGCTCTGATCCAGATGATGTTAACATCCAGCTGACCTTCATGCGTCTGATGTCCAATGAGGCTTCTCAGAACATCACCTACCACTGCAAGAACAGCATCGCCTACATGGACCAGACCACAGGCAACCTGAAGAAGGCTGTGCTGCTGCAGGGCTCCAACGACATCGAGATCAGAGCCGAGGGCAACAGCCGCTTCACATACAGAGTCAGCGAGGACGGCTGCACGGTGAGCGCTTCTTCATCATATGTGACCCCGGAGCACAAAACCAGTCACCAGTCAAAATTGAGATTTATACATCATCAGAAAGCTGAATAAATAATCTTTCCATTGATGTATGGTTTGTTAGGATAGCACAATATTTGGCTGAGATACAATCTGGAATCTGAGGGTGCAAAAAAATCTAAATATTGAGAAAATCATCTTTAAAGTTGTCCAAATGAAGTTCTTAGCAATGCATATTACTAATCAAAAATTAAGTTTTGATGTAGGAAATTTACAAAATATCTTCATGGAACATGATCTTTACTTAATATCCTAATGATTTTTGGCATAAAAGAAAATTCTATCATTTTGACCCATACAATGTTAACCACAGACTCAAAAAAACAAACGTTGATTTCAGGAAGCACTGAAATGCTAAATTTGGGGTTTCGAGCTACAAACAAATGCACGAGTGCTGCTCTATCAATCTCATTTGTCTTTTTCTCGCTTGCTTTCCTCCACAGTCACACACTGGCACATGGGGCAAGACAGTCATTGACTACAAGACAACGAAAACATCTCGTCTGCCAATCATTGATATCGCTCCTATGGACATTGGTGCTCCCGATCAGGAATTCGGCGTAGAAGTTGGCCCGGTCTGCTTCTTGTAAAAAGAAAAATCTGGACATGACTTTGCTGTTTTTTTTTTCTAGCAGACATCTTCGAATCTTTTCCTGTTCATAAAAAAAACCACCGAACTCTTATTCGGCTGCAATCGGTCCATGTGCTTAACCGTGAGTCCCTGAGGACGGTGCGATTCCCATCTCGAGAAAAATAGCCTTCTTAAATCCAAATTGAGGACCACTGCATCAGCCAGCATCGCCATCTTAGCGAGAATCCTTTGCATCAGCTGACAACAAGAAAATAATATATACTTGTAAAACGCCACGCCCCCTTGGAGTCCAAAGATTAATGACCACCTGGTGACTTTTTGTGCCGTTTTTTTGACCACTGCAAAAGGACAATGAGAAGCAAGCAAATGCTAATGTACCATTCTCTGGTGTTGAATAAATATGAGAAACGACAGCCGAGTGTCTTGTTCCTTCCAAGTGAGAAAAACTCACCAAACATCACAGTTAGCTCAATGGTGCAACGTCATCTTGATATACAGTAAAGGCTACCTCAGGACAAACACAGGTGTTGGGGGGAAAACGAGGGCGTTAGCGATTATTAACAGGTATGAAAAGGTGCTACGCGTTTGTTTTGGTGCTGTCACTCGCAGGGCTGTTTTGGTGCTAGCTGTCAACAGAATGTCAATGTGATGCATTTATCAAAGAGTCAGCAGCCGAGGAGAATAAAAGGGCTGGTTACTGTAGATTTGCACTTAATCTGATATGGTTTAAGCGGATGGACTGATTGCCAGTTCGTCTCGTCTCCGTTTCACCTTCCCGAGAAGTCTTATTTTTGTCTGTACATGCCTACTTTCAAAATGCAATGCACATCTCTTTTCTCTTTTTGTTTGACTTGTTTTCAGTGAAAGGTTTCTCAAGGCGGCAAAAAAGAACACCCACAGAAGCGAAACAGACCCTCCGATGGTTCCAGCAAAGGATCTGTACTTATTTTGTACATGTACAGTATTTCGAGATGTTTTTAATTATTTTGGATGTTGAAATAAAGCATGTTTATGTGGTCAACTGGATGCTGGATATGTTATCTTCTTGCCGTGGCCTCGATGCCTTTCTCTAAGCACGAATTAAACAAACCACGATGCTTTCACTCAACTACCTTAATTTCTGCTTTATTTCCAGAGGGTTGTGCTTGGGATGCATGTGGGGTTGTATATCAGAAAATGTTGCTTTTTCAATTAGCAAATTCATTTGTATTACTAGACCTACAGCAGATCTTCGGTGTAAATTTTAATACTTCACGAACAAACATCTTTCCACTATTTATGTATTACAGTCTAGCAAGAAAAAAATGGTCCTATGGTCAAACCAAAATTTGGTAAAAACCAGATGCATCATAACTGGGCTTCACAAAAGACAACAAACGCAATACTGTAATCGTGATTCTCAACCCCTATACCTATACATTTAGAGGTCCATTCAACAATTTGCTTATGATTTTAAACGTTTTATTTAAAAAATGAATAAATGTACACTCACGTATACCATTCAAAAACTTGGAGTAGTCATTCTAATTTTTTTTTAAATAAATAAATACTTTTATTAAGTAAGATGCATTAAATTGATCAAAAGTGATGATAAAGACATTTATGATATTACAAAAGATTTCTATTGCTGATAAATGCTGTTCTTCTGAGTTATATATTCAAAGAAACCTGAAAAAATTCTACTAGCTGTTTTCAACAACAACAATAATAAAAATAATAATAATAAACTGTTTCGAGCAGGATAAGCATATTACATTGATTCTTGAAGAGCATGTGACACTGAAGCGGAGTAACATGATGCTGAAAATTCAGCTTTGCATCAAAGTAATAAATTACATTTTACAATATATACACATAGAAAACAGCTGTTTTAAATTTTAATATTTCACATTTTTACTGTATTTCTCATCAAGTGAATGCAGCCTCGGTGAGCAGAAGAGAATTATTTGAGACATTTAAAAATATTAAGTAAATGTTCAGCGTCTTCCACTGACCAGTTCATAAGACATTAAACTTACATGCTTAACTTCTTCCTGTTGATCAGATTATTTCAGATCTCCTCTCATGTTTACATGAAGGCTTTCTGATTATTAACAGATTATGTTGGTGCATTGCTATTAATGAGGCTGCATTTATGCGTAAAGTATGGGAGCTTTTTATGCAAGGGTCAGGATAATGTACATTAATAATAATGACAGTTAATAGAGAGAAAAGTCCCCCGAGACAATTATGCTAAAAACTGATTTGAGTTTTCTTACAGTACAGTTAAGGGTCAAAAATATTTGACCACAGAATTGAGTGACAGAGCAATCAGAATCACGTGTTGCAGACGCTGTTTTCCGTGCATTACTGCAGACAGATCTTAAATTGATAAACCAAATCCATATTTTGAATCCAGCTTATATTTGTTGTGTTGAAGCACACTTCTGAGTGATGATTAGTGTGTTGTATCAAGATCAGCGCTTTGCTTAAATCACAAGATCTGACAAATACGAGGCCGCGAGACCATTTCAAATTGTGAAGTGATCAAATACAGTGAATCTGTCTTGAATATTCCCTCTCTGCGTTTGGGATTTAGCAGAGATTGTGTATGTGATTCAGTGACGTCAGTGGCAGGTTTTGTCCAGTGCTCCTCTTTCTTCTGCTGTTGTGGTGAACTCCATCCTCTTCATCCTCAGCGATCAGAGCAGCATGACCCACGGCTTGCCGAGAACACACGTCATCAGGCACAGAATGCCTTTTACCTGTTACAACTCCTTTTAAAACAATTCCTCTTCATTTTTGCTCTTCACACAAAGCTTTAGAGCATCTGCTGTTATAGTATAGTAGTTTTCATTGTATGGAAAGGAGCAGCATGAACATTCTGCTGAATATCTCCTTTTGTGTTGCACAAACCAGATTCATCGGTAAATGATAACAGAAATTCAGTTTTTGTGTGAACTTTTCCTCTTCATGTATGATGAGCAGGACATTAAACTGAACTAAAGCGCTGCTTTAATGAGCTCATACGGTCCTCGTGAGAGCCTGAAGGACTCAGCTGCTAGCCACATCCAGTTGCCATGACAACACAGTCGCTTTCCGATGCAAGGCCTGTAGAGACCAGCATTCACACCGCTGTTATTTTAGTGTCATTGATATAATATTTCTGTTTTATATAGTTTATTTTTTTTATAATTTGTTTTCATTTTAGTTAAAGTTTTAGTAACTTTGTTGTGTTTTTGTCATCAACTACATCATAGTAATTTTTGTCTCAGTTTTGTCAAACTAAAAGAAAATGAGAAATGAGGCCTTGGCCGCTGGATGAAATAAAATAAGTTTAATATTTTTTAAGCGAAATAAAATCTTAAATTTTTTATATTTTCTTTTATTTCAGTTTATTGCTTCCCCCCCCCCAAGTTAACATGCGTTTCATTTCAAGCATTTTTTTAAAATGATCATAACCCTGATACACGTGATTAAATCCAGATTTTCCTGACGCAAATTATTTATTTTGCACTTTTTACAATTTACATGATTTTAAAGCAGCTCTAGAGAAAATCGTGATGTTTATAATAGTTTATGTTGATGTTCATAGCATCATATCTTCATGCCTTAAAGTCACATTTAGCAGACTAGAGTTGAATATCAACATCATTTACATTTTGCAACAATATAAACAGTCACAGAGCTGAGATTTGCTAAATTGCGATTTATTTTAATGATAAAAAGGCCTCAACCGACAAGGAGAAATGTATTTCCTGCGAATGAACTTGGAAAAACTTGATTTTGCAAGCACTTCAAATGGGCATATTAACGAAATAGTTCACAAACAACACTAATTGTGTTCTGTTCCTCACACGAAGCTGTTGTTTGGCTTCAGAAGACTCATGCATTACATTTTATTGTCATTTATTCCAATGAATGAAAGCTGAGAGTCAGAGTAAGGGTAAAACATGAATAGATTTATTAATTAATGCATTCCTCATCTAAAACATTTTTGTGTAAATATACTATCTTACATCATGGAAATGTCTTTTGGCAGCTGTGAAGATCATCTTTTTGTTTATTTTGAGTTATTTACAAAGAAAGGAAGTGCTGGAGCACCAAATCAAACAAAGTTTGCAAAGAGCATTCGAAAAAACATTCCCACAATGTTTGGAAAATCAAAAAATGGAGTGTTCCCTTAACATTAAAACAAACAAATGCAATAACAACGTAGCCAGAATATTAGTTAAAAATTGTTATGTGTTTGTGAGCAAACGTTCTTCCTGTAACACTGTTGCAATGTTCAAACACAACAAAAGTTATTATAACCTATCGTCCAGGAATAGTTTGATTTAAAAAAAAATGTTACGTTCCAGAAACATTTCACACGTAACATTTTCATAACGTTTGCAAAACGATACATTTTAACCAAGAAAAAAAGTTTTGAAAACATTTTAAAAACTGGGCACTTCAGAGAACATTCAAAAGTAACGTTATCATGTTTGCCAAATAATAAAATGGAACGTTCCTTTGATGTTTGCATTTTTAAAAAATGTTCAGAAATAATGTTTTCATAACTTGTGTAGCAAAACGTTCTTAGAACAAATTTTTTTTGTTAGCTGGGCACAAAACTGAACTTGATTTTTATCAAAAACCCTTCCCTGACCACTTCGCTTTTCACGATCCAGACATTGCTACGTTTCTTTCTCGTTGAATATCCTGTTTGACTCGCTCATGGGTCGTGAACTAATACTGCGAACGGATAGCTTTGTACAAGAGCGTCTAAATCAACAGAACGTTCCCATGTCTTTGACACGCTTCCTTTACAACACTTACAGTATGTCAACAATTACACTGTACCACTAAAACTTCTCAGATAAACGATATGAAATGGAATATTACGTCTCGGGGCGCGAGGTTTCCCTCTACCAATGGTTCATATATATGTGATGTGCATTAGAGCTTCATGGACGGCTGTCACTGAACCTGCGAGAGTAGTACAGTATATTTTCCAAGAGGCTGATTAAAAATCTGTGTGCGCTCAGAAGAGAGTGCAGCGCTTGCCGCGTTTTTTGACGGGTGGAGGGCAGAGGACGGCGCGGATGGCTTCGTCAAACACAGTCTTTAGCCCGCGCTGAGTCAGAGCAGAGCACTCCAGATACTTCACAGACCCTGCGGCACAGACACAACACATCTGCTTCAGGTTTCATTCAAAAATGCATTTCGTTTAAACATTTGTTCTACATTATTTTACTTGAGTCGAAGTGTTTTAGTAAAAGTATACTCCACAGGCTATGCGTGATTAACCAAAATAAATACTTCTAATGATGAAATAAATGATACTTGTGACGAGAAGCACTAATAAACTAATGAGAAGCTTAAAGGGCACCCTATAGTATTCTGTCAGAATAAAAGGGTGATGGATCGTTAATGAGAGATTAACACAGCCAGAAATATTAGTGTTGTAATTTTACATAATGTAAAATAAAATTGTTTTATTTTTATTTAATAATTTTATTTTATTTCTCTTAAGAGTGGATTTTTTTCATTTAACGTGAAATGTTACAATAGTAATTATTTCTTGTTTTGTTTTAGTTATATTTTTATAATATAATAAGAATATTTATATACAGTGAAATATTATTAGAATGTAAAACAGCTGTTTTCTCTGTGAATCTCTGTTAAACTGTAAATGTTTCTGTGATGCGCAGCTGTATTTTCAGCATACTCCAGTCTTCAGTGTCACATGATCTTCAGAAATCAGTATAATATGCTAATATTGAGAACATTAATATTTTTGTGGAAACCGTGATAGATTTTATTTTTCAGGATTCACAGATGAATAGAAAGTTCAAAAGAACAGCATTTATTTTGCAACATTATAAATGCGTTTCACTGTCACTTTGGATTCATTTAATGCATCCCTGATGAATAAAAGCCTTCATTTCGAATCTTACGGACCCTGAATGTTTCTAAGAGGTGTTGATCCTGCAGAAGTCAGCTTTGTACTGTTTCTGCAGGCTTTGAGAAACACTGACCCTCAGGC